>JAUZNJ010047806.1:0-31506 GCA_034780135.1 Jordanella pulchra
TGGGCAGGAGGCGGCGCGCAGCTAGATGAGAGGTGTTTCCCCGAAAAGTAAGACATATGTCTTACTTTCGGGGTACGTCTTACAATCGGGGGTGTCTTACTATGGGGGAAACATGGTAGAAGAGGCCCACGAAACCTTCAAGATTTAAAGACCAAAATCACACCCGAGCAATGCATGCAACTAATTTCTCCATACAGGATGTATCTTGAAGCTGTCATTGCCAACAAAGGCTTTTTTTTGTACAAAGTATTAGATTTATTTTGGTAAGTGTGTTACACATAACTTAATTTCTGGACATCTATTGTTTGATAACGTATGTGTGGATGTCATGGATTTGCTTTGCATTTGGATGTCTCCTAGTTAAGTCAACAGAATCAAACTGAGTGCAAGGAACAAAGGAACAAAGGACAAGAATGAGGTCTTGAGTTTTGTCTATAAAACAATGTTCTGAAAATCTCAAACACATTTTTTTAACACATTAACGAATGATGGAAACAGTATAGCACAACTACAAACTTTCCAAGACATGGTTGTCCACACTAACTAAGATGCTAGGAAAGAAAAGCTTAAAGAAAAGCAAATGTTAAACCTTCTGTGTCTCTGGATGAGCTATACTTAAAGCTGTAGTTCCAATCAAAGGTTGGTCTATAAAGGATTGCAAAACAAATAATAAATAACAATAAGAGCATAACCTTTTCTTGACATTTCATAATTTTGCACAACATTGTGGTTTTGGATCACATTGAAAATCCAAATAGATTAGCTTAAGAAAAATATGAAACAGTTTACGTCTCAAAAGCATCTTTTCTGATAATCTGTAGCTATGTTTAAGTGAGTTTGTTTATTTAAGAAAGTGCTCCAAATATTCTTTTAAATGTCCTTTATCTTTCAAAATCCCCTATTGCCTTTAAGTTTGCATACTATATGTACAGACTAAAGAGTACATCTGTGGAACCACATGGTAGAAAGATTCTTGGTAGAAATATGTAGGTTGATTCCCAGTTTTTAAGCATTTAAAATCCCGTTCAGTCGCCTCTGGCATCTGATGAACTCAGCAGGAGTCTGGAACACAAGCCAGTGTCCCTGTTTATAAAAACCCTAATTCCCCCTTTGTTTTCCAGCCAGCAGCATGACAGTAATTATTTCATACCAGCCTTCTATTCCAGAAGCAGATTATTGGTTTGTAAAGACAGGACTGGGATTTACTGACAGATAACACAAGAATCCAACAGATTTCAAAACTTGGCAGGGACTCTTTGAAGCTCAGATCGGTATTTTGGCACAGCTTGAATTTTCAAAAACTCCAAGTCTCTCTTTTCCCATTATGTATCCAATGTGTTCATGTTACCATAGTTTATTTGAGTTGATAAGTCAAAGCTTAGAGTATCTATTTGTTGATTTGGCCCAGAACAGTTGATGCTCAGCACGCAAGTGTGTGGTTTTAGTTTAAAATGCCTAGTTAGGATGTAAAATGTGAGCCAACAGCAAACTCAGCACTGAGATAACAAAGAAAATGTAGCGGTATCATTTAAATGGATGACAGCAAGAATGTGCATGACAGAACCTGAAAAGGAACCAAAAACCTGATTTTATAAAATAAAATATTCAGACATAACCTCAGCAGGCAAGGCTAATTATTTGTCTTATCTGTTGCAGCAGCATTTCTCCCCACTGGCATGAACTTTATGGAAATGCCGAGGGCAAAACCTCTGTTCAGCACCCTGGACAGCGGCTCAGAAATGAATTAACTGTCGAAAAACAAGGAAGTCCAATGTAACAAAATTCCAATTCTAACTGGACTTTCTACTTTAGCATTTTCCGATTTTAGGTTTCCATGACTTACAGCAAGTTGTTCGGGTCCTGAAGCAACAACATAGCCCAAGATCATCATAACACCACGGATAAGTGTTGGAGGGATGTTCTTCTATTGTGAAGCTGTAGTTTTATACCAGACGCAAAATAATGCACACCTTTTAAAAAGATCATCTTTATTTCCATCCCTTCAAAGAATATTTCCCTTTCTTCGTCTTGGTGATCATTCAGAAGTGTCTTGTAAATGTGAGACAGACCCTTGGGTTCCCTTTTTAGTTCTCTTTCTCTTTCATAACTTTAAACCATAAACATTAAACTTTGACCTAACTGAGGCCAGAAAGACCAGGGGTATTTTAGATTTTTCCACTTCTTTAAAACACTATGTCTTCCTTTTTAGGATCTTTCAGCCTAATTCCTGTTGTTAGACAAGTTCTGTTTAAGTGCTTTCCCTATATCAGCTCACACTGGATTGGGGTTAGTGTAACTGAACTAAAAACTGTGCTTTTACAGTGTTGTTTCTATGTCAGCTGAGGCTAATATAGGAGAGAGTAGCCGAGGGATATAACGAATTGACAAGATTAAAAGAAAATAAATCTAAACCTAACTACAGAGAAAAAACTAATAAGAAAGCTTCTAACAAATAATAATGAAAACTAAGTATATAGAGAAAACATGCAAATAAATAAATAAATGGATCATAACACAACCTCATTCAGTCCTACCCGATTTGTTTTAAATTAGTAGTCAATGAGAGCAGCTCTTTTCATCTGGATATCTTTTTGTCTCATGGAAAACTGACTTTTCAGATTTCACTGTATTTAGACCATAATTGTACACATTTACAGAAATAAACACTAAAAATATATCTGTCTTTTATATGTAATACGTCTGTTTATTATTTTTATTTACTAAGTCTTAAATTAAAATTCAGATGACATTCTTAGGCTTCACAATACACCAATGATTAGCACAGATGCCTTGCAGGAAGAGGACTTTTTCTGCAGGAAGTTTTTCCTTGTTTTCCAAATGCCTGAGTGGATTCTTACTCTGTAGAGCAGCTTGCTTGAAAGATAACATGAATTCTATGTTAACTGGTCCCTCTTAAATATTTGTTTGGTGTGTCTTGGTGTTTCCCTGTAATGGAACCCATCCAGGGTGTACCATTATGATCTGGTGCAGCTATTTCAATCTACAAGTTGAATCTTTAATCAAGCAACATTTGAGAATCATAAAGTTGTTTTTTGCTCTTGTAAACAATCCAAAACTGACCTCAAAGCCATTTGTCTGTCATTCCTTATGTCATGCTGAGATATGGCCCATTGGCTACCCATCTCTTGAACAGTATGGTACTTTTGTCTTTCTTCTGGTAATAAATAACAGTCCTACTCTTTGTTGTGCTTCTTTATTTTATTCCTTTAGCCCCTATCACTTACCCTCAGTCCCTCTGCTTCTTGCTCTCTTTTCCGTTGTAATTAGCTCCCCTTCACTCCGACTTCAAGCCCTGCGGTTGGAAATGTGCATTCCAATGATGGAGAGAGGCTGAGGAAGATGAGTAAAGAAAGGAAGTGTGGGACAGAGAGAGAGGGATGAAGAAAGAGAGCATTGTTCCCCCATAAAGGCTGATAAGAGCCCAATAACCAGAGGGCTAGTCAAGTCAAAATAGTCCTTGTGAGTGTGTGATGGTAGCGATAAAGGAGCAGAGTTTTCCCTTAACAATTTAGATGCTAATGGGGTGATAGGGAGCGTTGGTTGGAAGAGCCAAGACACAAATCTGATGCACAGCACCTCCTTTGGTTCACTTTTGTCATATTTTCTTTCTTTGATTTTCTCTCTCTATCTTCCAGCTTTCTGTTTTTGTTTTTTTCTGTTTCCACTGATATTTACTTTGACTTTCAAATTGTCCTTTTAGATCTTCTGCCTATATTCCTTGCATTGTATTCATAACTCAGGGGCCTTTCCGGCCTTTCCATTACAGGTTCATACCTAACTCTAGGCTCACTTTAACCTCAATTCAAACTTTAATCCTAAACGTGACCCCTGACCCCAGAATCAGCAACTCCCCTCATGGGGTCCAGGCATGGGTGCCCAAAAGGAGCAGTCAGTCCACACCACATGTTATATTTCCAGAAAATAGGCGTCACAGTGTTTCAAAAACAAGAAACACAGAGGCTTCGTTTTTCATGATTTATAGGGACATTTTACTGACTTACATTCATTTTATAGGCCTAACCCTAACCATTACCATCATAAACCAAACCCTAACCTAAACTAAATCCACACCTTTGTCCTAAAGCTAACCCCAGCTTCAAGGAGACAACTTTACCATATGGGTTCTGGTTAAATGTCCCCATATGTACATGTAAGTCCCTACAAGGTAGGATATTTTATGAAACACTGCCCCCATATTGTAGGTAAAACAGGACCACACACACACACACACATTCACAACAACTAGCTCTGTTTTAACAAGGCTTCATTTTGCAAAAACTCCAACCAACCCCCAAGATGCTCCAGAAGATAAATGGAAGATCATCTGGGTGTGTTCGAATTTAGAGGCTGCGTCTTCTAACAACCCAGTCTACCTTACTGGGTCCTTTGAGGGCCATGAAAATAAGACCGGAAGAGTATGGCTATGGATTCAAACAGTCATCCATCAGATTGGTTAAAAGATTTCTAAGAAAATCCAGTTGACTGCACCATGTCATTGACTTTGCAGGATTAGCTCTTCCTATATGAGCATGTAGGGACAGTAGGTATTCAGTTGCATTGCTTGACTATAAAACAATCCCCCACACAAGCATGCATACAGCAAAAGGGGAGAAAAAAATGCTTTTAATGAAACAAATCCTCCAGCAGAAAGAGGTTTGGTGTTTTACCAAGGTTTACTTGGGGTTCAAGGGGACAGAAGGAACATGGCAGCTCTGATCCATAAAAGCTTTGTAGGTTCTAGGACATAAGACAGACATGGATGCAGTTATTGTGCTGGCTTCTATTCCAATTGGGATAAATATTCTGCTCACATTAGGCATCATGCAAGAAGTGTTCGTATGAACAAATTTGTTCCTAAATCATTTGTACAAGTGAAAATGTTGCATTCACCATTTTTCTCCTATTTCTAATCTTCTCTCAGGCATGAACATATTTTAGGAGTGCTCCAGACTTGAAGTAGGAGTCTTGCGCAATCAGTCAGCTGTTAGCCAAAACTAGTTTTTTCACTACATGAGTTCCTTTGTTGTTACTTAGAGGCAATTGTCTATTTTAAAATCCAGTATAAATTAGGCTAAATCATTATATCTTTGCAAATCTCCAATGATAAATTACATTTTTATTTGCTGATGAAACAACTATAGGTCACTACAACTGCAGCTGGCATGTCGATATCGAGGGGACACTGGTTTAATATTTAATTTCATCCAAAGAGATCAGTCAGTGAGCTCTATGTGAGATCTGGAACAGAAAATGGAGAACCGTATTAAGCATTTACATCATATGTTGCCTCCATCAGTAGTTTTCGCTGATTATCTTCCGAGACATGTTTTTGAAAACATTTTTGTATCAATTTAATTTTATTTTTAATCTTTATTTTCTTTTTCTGATTTTTACCTCTACAAGAGTGCAACAACATTATTTTCAGCTCTTGTTATTTATTCTTCATTGCTTGGCTTTTATTGGTCCTTTAGCTCTGCTGCTCAGCTCTCAGTCAGCAGAACCTCGATATCCAAACTGCTAAAGTCTTATTCGTCTTCAGTCCCATTCCTGTGAATCAATGCTGCCTGACAAGCTCTGGAAGTCATAACGTTAAATGGATTATCAGGGCAGTAATTATGCAGATTTACACAGGTGGACTGAATTTTACAAGGATCTGTTACACATTTATCAGAAGTTAAGAATGTTTGATGAACCTAATATGGTGATTTCATAGGAGCCCACAGTAGCTGAAAAAGTACAAAACAATTCAATAAAACAACACAAAATGTTGCTGCATGAGGCTTATTATGTGCAGGAGCATTGTTTTCCTCCAGAAATGCTGTATGCTTGGCTACATCGCAATATACATGCTGGCATTGGAGGATGAACCATCACATTGGTTTACTTACCCACCAGTACCAAAAAACTATAGGAAATTATGAGAATTCCCAGGTCTTTTTTCCTGGGAATCAGAATTTTTTTCCATTTTACCTCACTCACTCTTCCTCTTTCGAGTCGTCTCATCCTTTATAGTAAGCGGTCTGTTAATATTTTCACCATCTTTTACATACACATACATGTGGAGCCATATCAGTGATTCAACAAACCCACACAATTACTTGGTGCCGCAAAAAGAAGGTCATGTCAAGCAGTATTTTACTGCGCGTCAAGCTTTGGAGCTCATTACAGCGCCACATTAGAGGGGGGATCTGTCCACTCATTGTAAGTGGATTCTGCTAACAGTGGAGATGAGGCTGATTTCCCCCGGTTTTTGAGTTAATAAAAGAAAAGAACAAAGGATATCATACTATTATAAGAATTTAACTGTTATGTATTGTTATTGTAGTTAGTTTGACCTGGCTGCATCATATTTATCTTAATAAAAGATGTTTGAATGTGTTGATCTGTTCTTAAGTGCCAAACACAGTAAAAAACTGTTGTATTTTTGGCACTTTTTTCCTTTAAACGTGATCTTTTGAACCTATATGTGTGCTTATATGTATCAGGAAAACATATAGATTTAATTGCATCTGTACATTGCATTTACATCTGTACTCTTGATGTACATATTGTTTTGTCAATAACTTCACAATGTAGATTTCTTTCCGTTTTGGTCTCTGTAGTCAACATGTTATTTGGTTTGAGATAGTATTGTGCAACTTTTTTACATTGCAATTTTTGAGGGCTAGAGAGATGATGTTTCTGTATTTAGAGGATTATGTTAAGAAACAAATATATATAATTGTTTTAACAATTTATTCACTTAATATGGACTTATTTCATGCAAATTATTAAAATGTAGAAGGTAAGTGTTGTACTGATGTCTTGCATATTAAAAAAGCTCTCAAAATGGTTCTGGAATGTAAAAATGTAAAACTTGTTCTGTCGTAAGTTAATAAATTACAACATCAATAAAAAGTAGATTTTTTACTGTACTGCAATTTCATATATTGGAACTCACAAATCTATAGCTTCAGCTCATACAAAATGAAGTAATTCAAGCGTTTATTTCTGTTAGTTAAGATTTTTAGCTGACACGGTTAATGATGATTAAAAGCTATATTTAAGTTTTTGCTGGAAAGTGAACATATTACATATTATGCTGAGGTTGAAGGAGGACCCAAATGCAGAACGTGGTAGAGGCTAAGCAAAACTCTTTACTATTAAAATAAAGGAGAAACTTACAAAAAATATCCCCTGACTTGAGCTGGGGATCCAGACAGGCATCATGGAGTGAGAGGGAAAAAAACAACAGGAGAATTAACTGAGAAAACAATGACAAACAAATTTTTAAAATCTGGGGAAGAGGGAAGAGAAGAGAAGGCAAGGAGATGTGGCCAAACCAGTGAGAATATGAAACAGCTGAGGAAAATAAAGGGAAGGAGCTGAGAGAGACAGAGAATACTGAGCAGGCTGAAGAGGAACGGAGGTAGAGGTGGCCATGCGACCCTTAGACAATCATTAGACATCCCTGTGGCCAACCCTATTAGGTAATTTCTTGTTCTCATAATCAATATGAATCCTTACTTCCAGAGCAAGCACTTCATCTCTGACACAGAGGGTGGCAACAGTGATCCTCTAAAGTGGGATGACCTTACTAATTTGGCATTTTGTTAGTATAATAACCATAAACTGACATCAAGAATTCAGTACTGAATTATTCACAATGATAGACTTAAATAAAAGATGACAAAAACATAAATCATATCTTTTCAGAATTAGTTTTTTTGTTGTTGTTTTATAGGGGAGAAGGGAGAATGTCTCTGCAAGTCATCTAGCAGTCTCACGTAATTTGAGGAAAATAAAAAACAATCAATAATATGCAGAACCAAGACTTATAAACTGTATAATAGGTGTTTTTTTTTCAGATATACAAGTAAGAAATGGCCAAGTCACTTTTCTCATGCATGTTGAGACCATCCTACCTGCTCTTCTGCTATCCGGTGAAAGATTAGCCTGAATACAATCTTTATAAATATAGAATACATTCTAAATTTCTGTCTTCTAAGGCTTTTCTCTTTTTGTCATTAACATGTACCACTATTTTCTTCTTGTGACTCTTAGCTAATTATTAAATAATTACACATAATTAAGTCATTCATCCATTAGGCACACATTCATGCTGCCACAGCTGCCCTGGGGCACATTTACAGAAGCAGTACTGCCAAAGTACTGCTTCTGTAAAGTACTTTTCCTAAAGACACAACTCAGAAAGGTGAAACTAGGTTTCAAACCTGCTACCCTCCGGTTTCAAGTTTGAACCTCTGCCTCCTATGCTACCATTGCCCCGGACAGAAATAACTGTTTTTTTGTCTGTTTGTTTGTTTGTTTGCTTAACACTGTATTTTTAGGTAGGCTTAACGTGCTTCTTTCTTAATTAAACTGATCATTTCTCTTCAATTTAATAATGCTGTTTTTGTCTTACCAAAATCCCAATTTATGTTATTCTGTTTTTGATCTGTTTTCTTCTATTACTCAAAACCTGCTGACCCTCCCTCCTATATCTTTAATTGGTTTTAAATCAATATTCAGCATTTTTTTCCATTTCCTTGCATTGAGTGCCACTCTGAGATCCCTGCAGATGATTTTCAGTTCATCAATATCCAGCTACAGTATCCACAATTCGATCAGCCTTGAATGCTCTTCCTGCAGATCAGGTTTACAATAAAATATGCAAGAAACCATTAAGTATATCAGTGAAAGAGATTGTCTTTCTTCTAATAGGATGAAACAAATCTTCACTGCCAACTGGTGTGCATGCTTTTAAAAAATAGTATTCCTGTTATGTATTTCTTGATGACATTTTTGTAATTATGATTCTGTTTTGTTACTTTTCATGTTTTCCTAGTGCAAAAGTTGCACTTTGAGAGTTAGACCGTGCTGTTTGCAGCTTTATGAACATTAGGGTGTGATTGTTTCTTCAAAAAAAAAACTGCTGCATTTTTTTTCATAAGTGCCGAATGAACAGTTGCCTTTCATTTCTTTGAAAGAACTGTTAATGTGCATAATTTATCAGTTGTTGAGCTGCAAATAAATTATACATTGTTTGTTAGTATTTCCCTCATATTTTCATGGGTTTAAAAAATAAAGTTTGCAGGCTGCTTTATGACTGCAGGACCTCAGATGTGTAGAAATCCATGCTGGAATATGTGTGTCTGTGCTTGCTCTTTGAACTCAGTTTGACTCCTGCACCTGCTGCGTCAAAAACACACCACACAGGTTCACCTGAAGTTCGTGAACTTACATCATTAAGCACATACCTGTACTGATTCCAACAGTTGATTTATGATTTTTATCTTTCCATCCTTCGTTTGTCCCAAACCTTTCTTACATTTCCTTTCCACTCAGAACGCCTTCCTTCTCTCTGCTTCCTTCCCGTCACCTCTTTTAAGTGTTCTTTGTTGTGACAGTCTCATGAACTGGTGTCTGCTGAGATCGCTTTGTGAGTCACATTTATTTTTTATGTTTGTTCAACGTAGTCAAAATAAAACCTAAACAAAATACAGTTACTTTCATAACTGGGGCAGAAATGAAACCAGGTTCATAGAGAAAGTGAGAGATTAATGTGGTAATTTTTGTCCCAACGGACTGGGGATTTCTTGAGGTCAGTGGCTGGTTTTTCTTCAGTCCTCCACAGAATAAAATTTCTCATTAAAGACCAGAGTACAGGTTCTCAAATTAACAAGGAATGCTGACTGCAGATATTGTTTTATCTCTGGTGACTACCTCAAAACTTACACCAAAAACCGTAAACATTGTGGTTCATATCCTTTTACTTTACCACAAATGTTATTACAATTATTGGAATATTATTTAATACACTGACTGTTTGTCTTTTACAGGTTGCTAAATCTAGACATTTTCCCCACTTTTCTTTGTTAAATAGCTAATGATCAGTAAAACTATAGTTTCAGCAGACAGATCATACACACAAAAAGAAAAGCACTGATCCAGAAGTATCTTCTATGTGAAAGAAAGAAAGCAATTACAGTAGCAACACCATTAGTTCCTTCATTTGCAGGAGAAACTAAGTTAAATAAATATGTGACTCAACCTTTAAGTCCTCTAGATGAAAAAGAGAACATATATTTATTACACTTAAAACTCAGCCTAACACTATGTCCAAGAGAGAGACAGAGTCAGCCACTGGAAGACTAGATAAAAGTACATCTTCTTTGGAGAGAGCACATTAAGTTGTTTGCAGCAGCAAACCAGCTGAATCAAACCCCCACCCGCTCTAGAATCCCAGGCCAGATGGGGCTACTATGACGAGAAAAAATAACAGAGGAAACATGCATGTTAAAAGTTTAAGTTCTCAAGACTGGAGCCTAAAAACTAAAAGATTCTAATTTTACTTTAAGAATCTCTTGAAACATCCAAAAAAGCTGCAGTCTGAGAGCAACATGCTATGTTAGGAAGATTTAAATCAAATCTCAGGTATAGGCTTGAACTTCATAACTGTGAGAAGTGAGATGAATAGGTTTTTTTACTTGCTGTAGTGTGCAAGTCAGCTTGAAACTTAGAAAATACATGTAAAAAAAAATGAGACAAGTTACAAATCCAAAGGGAGCAGCTTTCATCCTTGAGAAATTGTCCTGCAAAATAACAAAATGGCGTAAAACGGAAACTGCTGATCATCATGACTGGAAACAGTTTGACGTATAGAAAAACATCAACATGATCTCAGTTTATTTCCGTTATTTTCCGATCTGTTAATCTGCTCCAGAACTGGGATACAGCAGACAGGTAAATGTTTACTTTGGAAGTTGGCCTGCCTCGAGGATTTGTACATGTGTACTGCCAGTCAGACTATTGGTTCATGGTTTGACAGTTCATCTTTGCAGGGAAATCCCATGGAAATGCCACACCTTTTACATACCAGAATACTCACCAGTTTGCCAACTGACAGTACGGCCCTGCTTGGAAATATTTTTGCAAGCTCAAGCATGCAGAGGCAAAACCTAAAGCTAACTGTGGAGATGGGAAATTAAAACTGAATGAGTTTCTGCAGAATATTTGATCACTTTCAGTTTTTTATTGCACAATTTTTGGACATAATTTTGCCCATGTCTAGCAACTCTTTATCTCTAACCTTATGACATGTCACTTTGTTAAAAATCAGTTTCTAAAATGGTCTGAGACTGACATTTATTACTCTTTGTACAAACAATTTGCTGCTGATTGTTTCTGCAAATTGTTTGAATTCTCCAAAGAAAAGACTTTGCTGCTTCATTTACAAGAAAGGGTGTTTGCACTCTAGAAGAAAACTGGTTGACAGGTTAAATGAGATTTTTTTTCCTTGCTTCGTGTCACATCTTATACCTTCATAAGCAGTTTTGCCCCAGGCGCTATATATGCAGGTGTAACTGCTGCTGACAATTCTTCCAAATTTCAGTGAATCTGGCTCTTTGAACATGAAGACATACACCTAAAGCTACAAACTGTCTGCAAGGTCAATGTGAGGTTAGAACAGGGAGGGTGTTTCTTTGTCATTACAGATACATAAATCTTTTAGGTTGTGTCAAAATAATTTTTGAGGCAAAGAATGAATCTCATTAAAACACCTTTTAAGCCAACAAATCAGCATAATGAGAAGGCAAATTTAGTAGTCTGAACATCCTGAAACATTTTCATCAGTCAACAGCAACATTTTATGACATCAGTTTGTAAAATTTTCCATTTGATGTCATCATTATTCTGAAAAACTACATTTTCCTAAGAACACCGTTTTCCACACAGTTGTGTTATATTTTCACATATTGCTTTTGATGTAGATTTTTTTGGTGTAAAATCCATATTAACTGAAATCTGAGACTGGTGTCAAAGTATTAAGGTTTTTGTCAAACAATATTCTCATAAAGTTTTCTGGAATTGTGATCCATTCCCCCTGATAGTACTGGGTCAGGTTTATAGTCCACATACGTTTTCAGCTCTAATCAAATCAACCTTTCAAAACAATATGTTAGCAATTTAATATTCTTACTGCCAATGTGCCCAAGCTTTAACTTTCTGGCTCATTTCTATAGATTTAGTTTTAACGTTTCCACATACTATTGTTTCCTATATCAAATCTATATACTTTGAGAAGTGCACAAGTCCCTCCTGCAGCAAAACACCTGAAGAATATGATGCTTCACAGTATGGAAAGCATGCTCAGGCTAAAACACTCCCCCATCTTTCCACCGAATGTAATAACAGATCCATCCATCCATTTTCTCCCGCTTATTCTGTCAGGGTTGAGGTGGGGCTGGTGCATATCCTGGTGCAGACTATGGGCGAGAGACGAGGTACACCCTGGACAGGTTGCCAGTCTGTCAAAGCTCATAATAACAGTTGTTATTTTTATCAGACAACAGGATACTATATTTTCCCTGAGTGGATTTGCAAACATTAATCTTGCTATTAACCTTTCTTTTCAAGAAAAGACTTCTTCCTCGTTACGTGGCTTTTCAGCCCTTTTCTATAGAGACTCATCTAAAGGTGCATAATGATGAAAGCTGCCTCCACTGACCATAAAATTACATTAAATTTATATACAAAAATCAATTTGCCTAATTGAAATATGCCAATTAAAAAAAAAAACATATTTTTATGGGCCTTTTTGAAATTGAAGTATTTTACAAAACTACAGTGAAAACACCTTTATGTATCACAAAAGTCATGTGATCAATAGCCAGATGTTACTACTGGCAAAAAAGTAAGAAGACAGCAGGAGGATGGTGAATCAGCATAGTTCTTTTAGGGAGTGTGAGTTTAGTTTCATTCATTTTTAATGAAAACAATGTAATCCTCGAAATGTGTGTTTTTCAGCAAAACATCCGTAAGATCAGCAGCTCTACAATGTTATTTGCATCTTTTTCTGGAGTGGATTAGTCACCAAAACATATTCCTCTCTGGGACAAAAAAAATAAATTTTCTTTATGGTGGTTGATATACAGTAACTGTATAGACAGATAAAAGTGGCACCTTCAGATGTATGCTTGTATAGTGTACATATATGAATATATCAAATGTTTATGATATTTCTTTTATTTTTCTTTTATAGTTTACTATAATATTCCTGTTTAAATGTCCTTAAAATCTTAGTTCATTTATTCTTTTGTCTTTTGAATCTTTTTTTTCTGTCTCTACTATATAAATTATCTATATAGAGGGTTCTTTTCTTACAAGCATTTTGCAGTCCTTCTGTGATCCTTGGACTTTCTTAGACAGTGTTTATCATACGTATCTTTAAAAATGTTTAGGATCGTTACTTTGTGTATGTTTTTCTTCTGGAGTCTCTAATTCCAGTTTTCACTGAGCAGATAATTTGTAAATGCAATTATTTACTCTTCTGTTCTCATTCTTTTATAATTAATTAATTTATAATTTATAATTTCCGTTGCACCTTTCCTGTAACAGTTGTGATAAAACACAAACACCGGTAGATGGTCTCTGATATCAAACCACATCTTAAACATTTCTATTTTTTCAATCTGGTGTTTTGTAGATGTAGTATCTTTTTTTCTCTTTTCCATACAGATTTCAACCCTTATACATTCACTGTCATTTTATCAATTACTTTATTCCTCAGCTTTCTGTTGATATACAGCCACTTCTCCACCATTCTTGTCCGCTCTATTCATATAATTAAATTCATATCCCTCGAGCCCAATGTCAATCCCGTTTTTAGTGAAAAATCCATGTCTCTGAACTTTTAATGATGCTTAACAGTTGTGTGAACTTGCCCAGATAGTCTTTGATGTTGTTAAAGTTTACATACAACCTTGACTATCGAAAATTATAAAAAAATCATTCATTTTTGTTTAAACTGGCCTGTTGTATTACTCTTTTGGGTCAATGTCCTCCTTCATTCCTTGCTCTTCGTACCCCATGTAATTAATTGTTCTCTACTTCAATTGTTTTGAAATCCATAATCTCAGCTGAATAAATGTGGTTAACTGTCACTGAGTCAGTACGTGCTGATTGTGTCATTCATCTTGTGAGTTTGTGTCCTCACTATTACCGTTTGTCCACGTATGGTGCTCGCCTTAACTTCCATGTATCTCTGTCCTCTGTATCTCTGACGACATATGTAACCTCTACCCTTTAGGTTTTCCAATCAGCTTAATAAAAATCTGACATTCTGTTGTTTATGTTGCCTGGATATTCCCTTGTTGTCCCTTTTTTGTCCACTTTATGTTTGCATTAGTCCCCCTCAGCCTCCTTCCTTGCTTTAGCAGAGCTGTTTCAGCTTTCTATTGATGAACCTCATGATGATGGCATGTTGATCCTTAGAGGTTCTCCTCAGCAAGGGGCAGCAATGTTTTATGAGCTCATTTTTCAGGATTGTTGTTCCACAGAGTCAAAATCCAGTTTTCCCGGTTCTCGTCCATTCTCAAAAGCCACCGTGTGACCAGGGTTTAATCCGTACCCAGGTGATAATAACATCATTCATCTGTGTCTATTGCTCCAGGTCAAAAACTCTGTCTTCCAAATAGGCAATCCTCTTGTCCTCCGAATTTTGATAGAAGAGAGCTTTCATCTCTTTGAGAAGCTCTAGAATACATGTTTCCTGTAGCCCAATAGAAAAAACCTCCTCCGAGAGACAGTCCAGGAATTTTTTATGTTATCAGAATCCTGTGTGAATAGTGTTTTCTTTAGCCCAATGTTGTAGCAGCTTGCCTTGTTTAGTTTTGTTTTCTATGTTTAATCCATATAACAGAATATAAGAAATCAAAGAACCACCACAAAAGATTCAAAGTGACAAAAACATGTACTGGACATTGTCTTACTGTGCACATGTGCACTTGATTTGAGACCCCCATTAAAGAAAGAAAAACACAGGTTGCCCTGAGGTACATTTACAAAGATAAGACAATTAACACTGGTATCATACAACAAGCAACCTCTGCTAAGTCAGGGAGGTAAGTCGAGTCAAGATCAAGTTGGCAGTATAGCTATACAGCAGGGAAAAGAAAAACAAATTACTCGTACTTGGCACTGAATATAGATCAAGATAATTGTGATAAAGTTTTCTGTAGAGTAGGATCAATATCATACATTTTGCAGCTGGTCTGAATCTTTCCAATCATCAGTTTTATTTGGTAAAAATACCCCTTTTTTTCCTTACTTTTTTTTACCTAAAAGCAAAATAGCTTTTAAGTATAACTTTTTTAGGTATAAACAAAATATCCTCCAGTCATAGAAGGTATGTGGGGGCAAAATCTAAACAAAAGTTGGTCGTTGATGATAGAGCATTTTCCTGGTCATGAAAACTATCTAATAATTTCAGCTCCCTTTAAGTGGTTCACACTGGAGTACTCCGTGTGGCAAACAGGCTCTCCTGGCTGCAAACCCACAAACAAACTGAGCTAAACTTGTTCCAGCAGTGAGCGGTGTGTCACTCTGGACAAGGCCCAGATGTCTGCTTTGAATCCCATTTTTAACCACTCACTGCTGATCTCTGTCTCTCTCTGTTATTTCACCCCACATATCAAAGTATTGTTACTATAACACAGTAGACACGTGTGCCTGCTTCTTATCCTTTGGTGTTTATGGGCAGCTAAAAGTAAGAAAGGGCTCATGAAAGTTCATTGCTCTTCAGTTGGTTGGAAAATCACCAGTAAACGGTTAAACATGTGGAGCAATCAGCTCCCAGGAGCTTAAGGGTACTCTGAAGTATTTCAGCCAAAGACAGGACACAACTTCATAAAGATTTGTAGATGCTTTTTCTGAATTCTACAAGAGTGTAACGACTTAGCTATAGGCAACTTTTAAAACGTTCTTTCTTTCCTCTTGAACCTCTTGAGTCCCACCTCCAAATCCTTATTATTGCAAGGCAAGGCAAGGCAAGGCCAGTCTATTTATGTAGCACATTTTGGGAGAAAAACCACTCAAAGTACTTTAAAGTAGGTGAAAAAAGTAAAAACAAAAGTACGTTGAAGTGGCATCAAGATAGCACAAATCATTAAAATGAATTAAAATAAATACATAAAATAAGATGACGAGATGAAAAAAGATAACAAAATGATTAATTAAAAACAATAAAAAGGATTTATTTTAGTCTGTGCTCCTGCTCTCATCAAACCCCAAGTAGGCTGTTAAAAGATAGGTTTCCTGATCAATGTAACTACATGTTCATCCAGGAGGAGTGAATAATGCAAAGTCAACGACTCAATGCTTAGGCCAGATTGATGGGCCAGAGGCTTGATCAGTAAAGGGCAGACAGAGTTGCACTCCGACTCCCACACCAGTCCATACCAGTACCCCACCGCCAGGCGGAGGTGGGGTACTGGTACTGGTATGGGTATACTGGTATTATCAAAGATGAACTTGTGGGAACTTTTCAGGTTGAGGATGGAGTGAAGCTCAACTCTCAGACCTTACCGCCAGTTTCTGGAAGACACCTTCTTCAGGCAGGGGTACAGAAAGAAGTTGTTGTTCAATAATAAAAATGAATCATCTCAAATACAACTTGCCTAATAGTTCTGCATACTCTATATATCAGAAATTAATCTGCACGCTGGCGCAGTTTGTAGTGATGTTGCCTTGTGGCAGGTTCCAGGCTTTATTCCTGGTGCTGATCCTTGTTCCCTGACCTTGATCCCCGTGCATGTGTGGGTTCTCTCCTTGTACTCCAGCTTCCTTCCACTGTCCAAATATATGGATGTTAGCTTAATTGGCATTTCTAAATTGTCCTTAGGTAAGTGAGTGAGTGTGTGTGTGTGTGTGTGTATATGCATGGTTGTATGTCTCTGTGCTGCCCTGCGACAGACTGGCAACCTATCTCAAGTCTACCACGATTCTGTCCGATAGCCTGCCGGATATATATATAGGTACAGGCCACACAATGATGGAATTAGCATGAGAAAGTGGACGGATGGATGAATATCAAAATCAAGCTTAAATGTAGACTTGTATAATTCAGGTCCAGGACGTAAAAGGCCTGTACAGAGATCAGTTCCAACCATTTCCATTTCCAGCTCCACAATGTAGACTAATCACCGGAGGGGCTAATCACCTGGTTAAGTGAGTAGGATGAAGTAACAAGGCAGGGTTTTTACTTTTATCTGGAGTATACAACTCTGCTTAAATGACCGAATAGTAGTTCATATAATAATTAGTTTGCCATTTTTGTAATCTATTGGGTCAAATATTAAGCTCCTATATGTTATTTGACTGATTGTGATCCTTCCATAAGAATTTGTTAAATATTTAGTTTATCTGTGTCATTTGACTGAATATGACACCTTGTTAGATAGTGGCAGACAATTTGGCACTAGCATCTCATTAATGAGCACTAGTGCTCACACTTTAAGGTCAAGCATAGCCACATCCATGAAACAAGAAATCCGGAAATATTAAATATTCAAAAAGGAGTTACAGTTTTATCAAAGACAGTTGATGAAATCATTGCAATACATTTTATGTGGATTAATTTATGGGTTTTATTCATAGATTTTTCAAAACTAATGTACAATCTAAAGTCTTAGCTCTAAAAGGGATAGCCTAAACACCTTTGTGCTGCTCACATGTGCGCAATACCTCAGCCCACCTATCATACTTCACTCTCACTCTGTAATACTGGCAGAGGGCAGTGGTTGACTATTGAAATAACTTACTTATTTACTTACTAATGTAGGGCTGACCCAGTAATCAACTCTATGCCTATTCCTTCCATCAGCTACCAAGTGCTCACTAAACATAAACTCTACACCTTAATACCACTCATAGACATTTTTAAGTCTTCTCTGATCAGGGAAGAGTCATTTGTGTTTGCGGAGGCTCTTTTTGCTATTCTCCCATAACGGCCAGATTACTGTAGTGCACAAATCAATGATTTCTTGTGAACCGATTGTCTCACCTATGTTGTATTCCTGTTGTGATGTACAACTTGTATTTCACACATTCATTACAGTTGAATCAGAAATGAAATGCATGAAGGTATAATTTCCATTATTTGAAATACCACCCGAAATTATATTACTGAATACTAAGGAACTTACACAATGACTTAGTTAGTTAGAAGATAAATCATTTCACAAAGAGATATTTTCTTTCCTTTTGGGTTTATTACAGGAGTACATGTAACAATCTTGGTAACAAAAAAGGCAAACTATCACAAGAAATTTATAATTAAACTAAATGAACATTTCTTCCTGCAAAAAGAATTCCAAATATGTACAGAAGGACATTAACAGGTTGAAAGGAAGAGGAAACTGTAGTCGCATGGCACTTTAAAAATAAACTTATCTGGCAAGTGCTTTCTGTTTCTATAATTAATGAAAAATAAAATGCAGTGATAATATGTCTGGATAACAAAATAATTATTATTACAGTAATCAAATCAACAATATCAACATTTTAAACACTGTTTACAATATAAACTGAATTTCATGACATTCTAAATACATCCAATATTTTACCAAAGACATTCTCATGTTGGCTAAAACTCAAAATCTGCAATAGAATAAAAATAGCATTTCAAATATCTCATAGCAACAATATTAATTATACAATAACATTAATATTAGGTTATTAGTTTATGTAAATAGCTATTTTCCCCATAGTCTGATAAGTAATAATGTACAAATCAATACACACCTAATAATAACCCTATTAATGCTCTTTATGCTTAAAAAAAGTTTTAAAAATAATTGACATATTAAATCTCACTCAGTACAAACTATTACAATCTATAACTTTCAATTTGAAAATGTATACAAGAAAAGCAGCAAAAAAAAAATATTTGTACTGTTGTAGGGGGGAAAAAATCAGTGGTGTGGTAGAGAAAAATGAAAATGGTGTGGCACAGGCAGTCAAGATCATCCAATAGTAAACTCCTTGTAAGCGGTCCTTTTCTCGGACTCCCCGAGCAATCAGGAATGTCTGAAAGTTCTGCTAGAAAGCTCTGGAACTCGACCAAGGAAGATCCGCCCCTCCATTGGTGAACACACAAACTCCAAAGGTTCGGATTGACCAGTCAACTCTTGCCTCCTTGAACTGAATCTGCTTTTCCATCTTATTATTGATTTGAGGAGCAACAAGAGCATAAACACCGTTTTCCCCAGTGGTGGTGGTAAAATAACAGAAGTGCACAGTAAAGACAAAGATAAGGCAGCATTTAAGCAGCATGTATGTAGGTCTCTTTCACTACATTTTCACTATTACCACTAATCTGATAACCTGGTTCCAGTATAAGAAGGTGCACTGCTTTATGAGAACAAACCAACTATCTTAAACACCCAAGATATTTAGTTGACAGCATTGCTAAATACCTAGAGCACAGAATTCAATTTAAAGAACTGAACACTTGCTAGTTCACTCTAAACGCCTGTAAAAAGCAAGATAGATGAATGTATGAGCTGGAAAGAAAATTGGCTTTGTAGCTTTTCCAACTACAAAATTATAGCTATTAATAAAGATTTTATTTTGCAGTCAGAAAAAATATTGAAAAGCAGATACTCTAAATTTTACATTGTCTTTGCACCTGAGTTTAATGTCAGCATCACTAAGTTAAGTAATATCCAAGAAACATTCAAGCTCCCTCTTCTTACTATTGGGAATAGGCAACCTGTGCTTATATTTTTTTATGTTTTTCCTTTTCTTTTTGTTGCTTTACTTTTTCTTACAAAAGAAACAGAGGTATATATATCTGTTGTATATATTACCAAATACAATTCATAGTTTGAAAACTGGATCCCAAAACTATATTTTGTGGCTGGATATGTCATCCAGCTGTTATCTGACCAAACCAATTTTTAGGGTTAAACCTAATCAGTTTGGGTGTTTTTCAAATCTGACCACATATATATATGGTTCTTAAATCCAATCAGGTATTAGAAAACTTAGTTGCCTAACTAAAGAGAATTATTTCTTAAACCGAACTAAGTAGGCTTAATCTGACCAGTAAGAAACATTTGGTTTCTATAGCTAAACAATTTGGGTCCCTAACTAAGCATATTTAGCTCCTAAACTTAATGAAGATGGTTTAAGCTTGATTCATAAACCTAAACATAGATTTAATGCACAATTTTTAACCAATGGAAACCAAACCAGACGATTGTGAACAAGATGTAACAGTTTTTAAGTGTTTTTTTTCCATCTAAAGCTGATTTTAGAGAGCAGTTATTCTTGATATAATCTTTAAACTGCCTTTGCAGAATGTGTTGCCAGTTTTGTTACGTGAACTTAATGATGAACGTCTGTTTTCCGCCTCTAATGGATTCCCTTTAGTGTTTTTTTTAAATATACTATGGACTGATAATTCCAGTAATTCAGAACAAGTTTGCTGTTGGTCCTTTTTTTGTGATCTTTTGTCTTCATCCCTGTATCAGAAAGAATATTACATGTTTTTTTTCACTTAAAGGTGCAAGGGCAGCTTCTTATTTAAATGACCAGATATGCTTAAAGTTTTACACTTTAAGCATATCTGTGTTTCTATTAAATCTCGTGTACCTAAAATTATTTGTTGAATGTAAGCACAGGCAAAATGGTTCTGAAATTATATTCCTTCTCTCTATACCCTGTTTTATATCGCCACTCTTCTAAAACACTATTACTTTTCTCATCTCAACACTTCATCTCACCAAAAGTCTGTTGTGCACTACACTGTTGAAAATTATATTAGATAGCTTTTTGTACATATACTGTAAGTATACTTCTTCAGAAAAAAACACACAGAACAGAGCACATTTTAAAACTTTTTTGGCAGTTTTCTCCTCTCACAAAGAAAAGTCCTGATCATCAGTTGTTAGAAGACATGAAGAGTCTGAAAGTATGCTCCAACTTGGCAGAACAAAGGAGAAGAAGGAAAAATTATTCCAAAATATTTTTTTCCTTTCATTTGTCCTCTCTCTAAAGATTTACATCACTAAACCTCTCCACTCAAACCTCATAAGCACATGCCCTTATTAAACAGTTGTACCCAACAGCGTTTCTGACTTTGCCAAAATCTCATTCTGGTTGGAGTCCAGGCCGTAGAACTTAACCTTTAGCCCATCGACAGGGTGAACCACAGGAACCGTTACCACACGTGGGAACTGGCGAGTGGCTAGCTCAAAGCGACTTGTGCTGGCCAGCTCAATGGCGAGAATGCGAAGGAAAAGTGTGGCAAGCTGTTTTCCCAGACAGGAACGAACGCCGCCACCAAACGGCAGATAGTGGAAGCGGCCTTCTTTGTCTTCGCTCCTCTCCTGACTGAAGCGGTCGGGGTCGAAGGCCTCCACGTCTTTAAAGACAGCTGCTGTGTCGTGAGTGTCACGAATGCTGTACATTACACTCCAACCCTTGGGAATCTGAACTCCCTGTAAAGGAAAAAAAAAAAACTAAGAAAAATTGAACATGGTAACAAACAAATTGTTTAACCTAATCTGCACAGGACATCAACTTTTCTTATTTAAGGTAATATTAAAGTCATAAAAAACCTTTTTTTTTTGGTCTAAGACTTTGTCCCACCTTTACAAGTGGTGTGATAAGTCAACGACTGGGAGAGGAGGCAAAGATTTTCTTCTGGGTTGAAATAAATGTGCTATATTTCGTGACAGATTTATACCAGCGTTAAAGGCATTATCTTATCACATGTTTGCTATAAGTGACACTAAAAGGCTTATAAAAGCAGGACAAATGACCTTTAAATAGACTCCTAACAACCTGACCAGAATGGGGCCTGAAACTGTCCCTTAAGGTACTTCAAAGTTAATTGAAAACAGATGGTATTGAAATACACTATTTTTTATTTGAACAAATAGTTATTGCATCTTAATCTGGATGCTGAGAAATTATTGGACAAATGAAATGTATTCTACATGAAAACTTACATCTAGCTCGAAGGTCTGCATGGCTGTTCTGTAAGCTCCAGAGACTGGTGTGTACAGTCTTAGCACTTCCTTGATGACACAGTCCAGGTACTTCAGGCTGACGATCGTATCAAGCCTCAGCTCTCTTTCAGGACAGAGACAGCCATTGTTGAGGAGTCCCCTGCCTCTCAGCTCCTCCCTGAGGCGCTCCAGAACCTGAGGGTGGCGGAGGAGCGCCATGATAAGGGAGGTGCTTGCACTGGCAGTAGTGGCAAAGGCGGCGAAGATCAGCTCAATGGTAGATTCCTATGGAAGCATGAAAACAAGTTGATCCAGCTATCCCTTATATTTTACAAAGTTTAAATATCAAATCAAAGAAATTGTGATGATCTTTTTCAATCAATTAGCAAGCAAATTAAAAATAATATATTTTTGCTTCATCTTGAAGTTTGGACACTAATTGCCTTGTTCTACTAACAAAGCCATTGACCTTTTGTGCTGAATATCTGGTTGCAGAAAAGAGACTCTCTCTACCAAGGTGTAAGTTTTGCTTGTATCTATTCTTTTGAAAATTGAAGATGGTAAAAATCAAATCCAAGCAATCTGAAATAAGAAACGTGTCTTGACAACAAATCATCTATTTCGCAGCCTTTTTTGTTTTTTTTGGGTTTGTTTTCTTTTTGCCAAAGCTGACCGACCAAAAAAGGTCTAACAACTGATGAAAATGTTTTTGATTCCTGAAACAATGTTTCCCAATGATACAGAAAGTATGACGTTGGTCCTGAAATAAATAAGACCAGGCAGAATGCCTGAAAATCTCTCCTCTGTCATTATCAGCGTCTGTGCTTCACCCAACATGTGTGTGTTTGAAATGCGTCATAGGGCCTCCCCAGTTAAGTTTTCTTTGCACACTTGAGTGTGCATGTACAGGAGGCCTTATTCAGACCCCTAGCAAGAGCAGTGTTGACTTATTTTTGGTCCTGGACTTCACCCAAAAGCCACAAACAGTGAAGCAGAGAGGGCAATAGGCTTCCACAGAATTCCTCAAATAGGTAAATAGTGGGTGTGCCTATCCTTCATTTGCTCCCTGTTTTACAAGAAACCTGAAAAAGGTGTCTCGCTAGATGTTTGCATTTATTTGCATTATATTTATTCATTGGGAATATTTTTCCATACCTCTCTATCTAAATCAGTAAGTTCTTATGTTTTAGACTTAACTAGAAATGATAAATGCAATTATAAAAAAATTCAGCGTTTTGTGCACAGAAATATAGATTTTTTTTATTGAATACCTTTTTATCATTGTTTTACTTAAAGACAATGAATTTTAGGGTTTTTCATCAGTTGTTTTTAAAGAGTTGGACAACTTTTACAGCAGTAGTAGGACAAACATGACTGTGAGTCTTTGTTCTTTTGCTCCACCTATGTTTAAATTCATCATGAGATGAAGACTATGGGGTCTTCCTGCTACTTTTGCAGAGATGTCTTACCTTTAGTTCCTGCATGCTGAGCTCGGAGCCATTCTCTTTGGCACTCTCCATCAGGACATCTAAAGCGTCACTATAATCCTTCCCCTGGGAGCACAAAGGCTTTTCTCTGATGGCCTTCTCTATGCTTTTTTGAAGGGTGTCTCTTGCACGAATACCCTGAAAAAGAATACAGAAAAACACCCTAAGTAAATAACAAGCCATATATTTGTATATTAAGAGTGTGGTGTTTTCTGTTCATTTTGGTTATCTCAAAGCAGGCTTGAATCATAAAGGGATAAGTTAAGCAAAGGGATTCTGCAGTTTCAAAGTCCTACCTTCCTGTAGCCACTGAACGGTAGATCAATAGGAAGGCTGAAGAGGTTGTTTACAAAGTCTTGAAAGGTTGAAAACAGATGCCTCATTTCATCCTCTGCCACTCTAAAGCCCAGCAGCACCCTTACTGCCATGATGAATGATAGCCTCTGGCTCTCCCTGTGGAATAACACCCAGACAATTACACCAAAGACACAAAAAAATCACCTGAAAAAATTTTTAGATGCAAATTTGAACAATAAAAGACACAGTCACCATTTTATTGCAAATATCATCGCTGTCTGGGCATGAAATGTTTTACTTGTATTACTCCTTTTAAAGTGGTCTAATCTCCTGTGGTTCATGGTTCCAACGAAATAAAGAACAGCTAGTAAATCTAATTGATCACTTCCAAAGGCAATAGAATTGCAACAAAACCAGAAACTTTTGTGCCCTGAACTTTTTCTCTCTTAATACTGGTTTACAAAATTCTGTTTTATGTTTCTAACTGTTCTTTGTTTTTTATATGAAATGTATTATTTTATCAGAGGCTATTCTTAATTTTAGAATTTTTTGATGATTTTTTTAATTTTTACAAATCTAACAAGTTTATTAGTTTTTATATGAATTATATTTCTAATACCTATATTAAATGTATTAGTTTTATTTCTAAAGCAATGGTTCTTTATGCACTTTTGTTACTCAAGCACTAGTGTCTCTGTCATATCTTAGATCTGATTAATAATGAATAGCAAAAACAAGTTGGAACTGTGCCGAAAACACCTGAATGAGTGCAAAAAGTTTATCTTGCCACAAGTGAGAGTAAAGTTGAATTTTTTCAAGTTCTTTTTTAAGGAGCTGAAGGAAAAAGAGTAATTTCATGTTCAAAAGATTACAAAATGGTTTGTTTGTTATCATTTGTACACACGCTGCAAGCTGGTGCACCTGTTAGCACAAGTGAGTTGTTACCAGAAGGTCCTTGGTTTGAATATTGATGTGGGTTCACATGATACATATGTGGGTTATTTCTGGGTATTCTGTAGGGCTGGGGATTTAATTGCATTTGTGATCACGGAGGTGCTCTGCTTTGGTCACATTGCGTTTAACAAGAGTAAGACACTGACTTTCTATCCTTAGTCCTTTAGGTGACATCTATGATACTTTTAAGGTAGGTTTGCTGCCATACAGAAAAGAATAACATTGTAGCTAGCATGCAAATCCATGCATGTCAGTAAAAGAAAGAACTAATACAAGCAAAAAAGCAATGGGCTCTGGATTAGCAAACTTTTAAGTTCATGAATACAATGAAACCAATGAAACAACTGAATTTAAGTGGTTAGGGCAAAGAAAAATCAAAATCTCAATACTGGTTGAAAAAACACAGTCGGTCAGGTGAATTAGCCACTAATCCTTGCTTCGGTATGAGTGTGTGTTGGTCTTTGATGGAACAGACATCACTCCAGGATCTAGACCACCTCTTGACCAATGTCTAGGCTCCATTGTAACCTTCTGGGACTTCTGGCTTACCTGTAGACATTGATGGGCTCAGGGTTGGAGCTCCACACTCTAAGGCTCTCTTGGATGACCTGCTGGATTTTTGGGAGGTAGGACTCCAAGGCTTCATGGCTGAACACTTTCGCAAACACCTGCAGAAAAAAAGTCATAGATAACTGCAATTAATACAGACTTCCAATGCTGTCTGAATTAAAACCTGACAAACCCTGAAGAATCTGCAGTCAACACATATGTTTACAAAAAGGCACAAATCAATTCCAAACATCTCAGTTTTTTTTTTTTTTTAAATGCACACAATTACAAGGAAATTTAGTAAAACGTTAATCTGTGGATCAAGGGAGAGTTACTTCCTTCAAGGGAGGATCTCTTTTCTCTTTAGTGAAGATTTAACATTTATAGTCTTTTTCCTTTGCAGTCAGCAAAAGAGAGTGACAGACTGAAGAGAAAAAAGTGTAGTGAAGGGCTGAAGTAATGCCTGCTTCAGACTTTTTTTCTGGATGAATCAATCACCAGTTGTCAACACTATTTGAACAAATAATATTCCATCAGATCCGAGCTCCTAAAATGCCCTGGGTTTAGAAGATGATGATTAAGAAAGTGAACTTTATAAATGTTTTGAGCAGTTTCTAAAACTTATCTTGATCTAAATAAATAAGATTTTCATGTATCTGACAGTCAGAGTTGTTAGAGAACATAACATAAAGGAGATGCCTATTGGGTCCAGTTTCCACTTCAAGTTCCACAGATTTTCCATGACAAGGTTTGAGTGAATCAGGAATCTGAAGGAGGCAAAATGGCACATCCTCCAGCAAACAGCTGCATGTGGTTTGCATTTTCTGCTTGATGAAATGAGTCTGGAAGGCCTGAATAAGCTTTTTTATATCAGAGCTTCTGTGCAAAAACTGGTGGCCTCTCAGGCCCATCATCTACCTCTGATGGGATCACAGTGGATGTGGGTTCACACAAAAGTCACAAATATGTTTCTTTTTCCTAATTTTCTCTTTTTGTTAGAGATGAAACTTCAAATAGGGATAGTTTCCCATCCCATGAGAGAAACATCTCTTTTTTAAGGAAAGCCTGAGCAAGAAGGAGCACCGTACCAAAGCTTCAAATTTAAAATTACATCAAAATAAATCTATTCATTTTTTTCAAACCTAAAGAAGCACATGTATATCAACAAAGGGCCTCTACATTAGTCAGACATAAAGAGGGAGGAAAGGAGTTCCCACTGGGATTTGATCCATGTGGTTCACCATCACTTGGGCATTCATCCTCATCTTTTTTCCCCTTACCTCATTCTGCTGCCCTTTATGTTCCTCTTTTACTGCTCATTTCTTTAAATCCTGTGCCCATCCTTCCTCTTAATGAATAAACAATGGTCCACTGACTCCTCGGTGCTTGCATGAAAGCATGTTTTAGTTATGTCTGTTAACTGTTTGGGTATGTTAGCAGGGCTGCATTTCATATGGCTGCTACATCCATGTCTCACATGAGCAAACATTACATGGCATTTTCCTCTTTAAGAGCTGATTGCAAACAGAATCGGACCTCAGAGTTTTAGCTTTTGGCTCTTTGTTTACTGAGGAACCATGGATGCTTGCCTTCATCCAGCTGTTTATAAGGCTTGTTTTCAACTAAATGCTGTGGCCTTTTAATGTCACACTTCATCCAAGAAAACCAACATTTAGGAGAAGTTGTTTTTTACCAAACATTTTACCTTTAGATTTGTTTGGAAATTATGCTTAAATTTGTCTATTTTAGTGTTCATGTTAGCAGTTATTAAATCATTTTCTGCAATTGACAAAAATCCAACTATACAGCTTTGCAGGGTTTTGTAGCATTATTTTTCAATAGGATTTTGTTTTTTAAACCAGATAAGTCTGTGAAATAAAGTGATAACTCTGTAAGAGACAGTTTTATAAGGGAGGGTTATAATAAGGTGGATTTCTTATAAATGTTTCTCACAAGTCTGTCACAGATGAGGGTCTTCAAAACCACTCTTCTGTGAAACAACTCTACCAATAGTTTGATGAATGCAACAGTAGGAGAGTTCCTCCTATTACTAAAGATTTACATACCTCAGCATGCTGGATGCTTGAAACTGAACATGTAACCCATAGCTTGGTCTACTTTGGCCAAGCTAATCTCTGAAGCACTGGAATTCTGTTCTTCAATACTCAGTTTGCAATTAAATATAAAAGAGTAAGAGAAGTGCTATAACTGGGCCGGATGCAAATGAAAAACCCTTTAACCCGTAAGAATTGTAGTAACTGTAAGCCGCTGTGCCCTGATATATAAATCATTTAGGTAATGAATCACGGTTGTGTCAGCATACAAGAGAGCTTAGGAGTGAACCAATCCTATTAAAGTTGAATCTTTAGGCCTCTTGTTTCCACTAAGCTGACTCAAAAGACAGATATGGTCAAATATTTTTGTCACAGAAAACTACCCAGAATAATATGTTTTTTCAGATAAAAAATAAGATCTAAATTTAACAAAGTTATTCCCAAAGATGAGAAAACAATAAGATCTTGTTCCACGACTTTTAAGGAAAGCGAAAAGAAAAAACAACCAAAGTCCAAAGAAAACAATCTGAAGATCAACAAAAGACCCCAAAGAACTTCTCATTTAGACCACTTTAAAAGATTACAAGACGTCTGGTTGTAAATTAATCCATCTAACAAGACTAACCTGTCTGTGCTGGCTTGTTTATAATTGCTCAGTCTGCCTGAGCCCTTGCCCTGTTCACACTCATTCAGACATAGACAGGGGCAGAAGGTCTGAGCTACTGTAGGACTAGGGAGTCAGTCCATCACTGTTTTTTCACCCTGAAAGGTAACTACAGGTCATACAAACACACACCCATCCAGCATCTCCCTGCAAAACCTGGCTGCCAATCAAATGCTGCTTTTATGCAGCATCACTCTGGGACATCCAGGTCCCAGTTTGGATGAGGGTAGAGGGGTGTTGTGTGTATTGGTGTGTGTGCGCTAAAGGGGGATTGTTCTGTACAAGTCATTCTGCTGCACCACAAAAACGTGACTGTCTTCTGTAGCCTGCAGCGCAAAGACAAAACACACACTCACGAACACAGTTGTCCTAATAACGTCCATATGTCTTAAATTATGTGAAAGTGCTGCGAGCTGCTGGTTCCACCGACATGTAAAGACTCCTTTATTCTTTTTCTCTGCCCTCAGTGCTCCCACCTCTTCCCGTCTCTGCCTGCCCCCTTCATCCATCCTCTTTTCAGAAATACTGCTTTCCTCTCTTTTCTTTTCGTTTCATACTGTATGTATTTCACACTTCTGTCATCAATCTGAATCAGAGATGGCTTTGTTGGTGAAGGGGTCAAGATTTCTGAGCGGTCAGGTGAAGTTTATGTTTTAGCTTCTGCTTTAACGACGATCTTTTACATCTCCGACAAGAAACCATAAGATTCTAGTGTCTTGTTCAACTAAGTTCAACATCGATACATTTACTTGTCAAGGTTTTTGTATTTTAAAGTAAAAGATGATTAAACTGGCAGGGTAAGAAGTATATTATTCAGAGAAATAGCAAATTGGTCCATAATAACTCTTTAGAAACTGCTAATATACTTAGGTTAGCAGTAACAATCTGTCTGTACAGTAGCTAATAAACTTGCACCACAGAAATATGGCTCATCAGGAAGAAAGCCATTGTTTGATAAAATAAACAGGTGGTCATGTTATTAGCTTGACAATACGCCAAAATTGAAATCTTTGGCCAAAAAAGAAACCTTCTGGTCTAAAACTAACACTATCAACAAGCTCTTCTATTTGGTAAACCATGGTGGTGGTAGAATCATGCTGTGTGGTATACTTTCTGGATCTGGATGTTTGTCAGAGCTGATTGGAAATTGGATAAATCTAAATACAGGCCAATCCTGGAAGAAAACCTCATTAAAGCTGTAAAAGACTTGGGACAGGTACAAAGGTTCACCTGCAGGTAAGATAATGACTGTGAACATACACCCAGAGATAGATTAAATCATTTAAATCAAATCATTTCTGTGTTTTAGAGTAAGCCTGATAAAGTCAAGGAACAAATCATATGGAGAATCTCTGGTATATCTTAAAATGCGACATTCAAAGACTCTCAATCTAGTCTCACATAATAAGGACCAAAAAGTGGGGGAGACAAATGCAGCAAAAGCTGCTTTTAATTGTTTAATTTTAATCTAAAAACTAAGAATCAGTCATCTGCTACCATACAAATGTTGTGTTATATGTGGTGTGTTATTATATGTCCTAATGAGCACAGAGAGGTATATAACAATATGAGAAACTGTTTCAGAACATAACCATGAATAGTTAAACAAAGGCTTGTGCATAATGAGTTGCTGTTTTTTCACTTTATTTTTTATGTTTTGTTTTATTTTTTTACTTTAACAGAATCTTGTTTCAAACTAACTCTACTATGTAAAAAAATGTTTCTAAACACTTGTTCCCCATCATTAGGATTTACAGTAACTTTTAACTATTTTAAATGTCTGCTTTTAATGTGTTTGACCAAATGTATTGTAGATGCTATAACAACTTAAATATCAAAAATGTCCTATTTATGAAGTTAAAAATTTTGCAGGTCTGTTACATTTAGACCTAAGAAATGGGGAGACACGGTGAGAAATAGCAGTGCCCTCTACTGGTAATAAAAATAATTTGAATAAGATTTGACGCTTGATGAGGCATCACCTCCCAGCAATAAAGCTAATAACCATCTTTTAAATTTCGGCATTGCCTCACAAGTCCCTTATTGAGATTTACAGACTAGTCTGACAGATTCTGTTCCTTGTTTTTGTTTATCTGTAGAAAAAAAAGATTTTTTTTAACCTAGATTTGAAATGATAGATCCTAGGAGATAAAAAAAGGAAAATGTTTAGTCTGACAAAGACAATATGCATTGCTGAATTCTTTCAGATGTCGGCCAGATAGAGCTGACTGACAGTGACCTACACCTGGTTCAAATTTTAAAGCAACAAGACTTTAGTCTGTTCAGTGTGAATCCAACAGATTCTTTACAGGACTAAACAGCTTCAGACTAATTAGATCAAGCTTTTGTATTCTTGAAGGCAACAGAAATATGTATGTTACAGATTTACTTTAGTCAGTTTGATACTCCTGAATGTTTGGCCGAAGCTTGTCTTTCTTGGAAACCCAGCCCTCTGTGGTTCCTTAAGAGACTTAGCTTTCCAGCTCAATACTGGGTTATATGGAAACTGGCTGGCTCTGTTGATCCACTAAAGGCTAATGTGCTGTGTGAAGATTGTTTTTCCGTGCGAAAACCTCAGAGAGGGCAGACATACACACTTTGGTCCAGTAGGTCAAACAGTAAGCCAATTGCTCATTCTTTTTCTCAGTCACTGTCGTCGCGTTTCAGTCTGTTGACTTGGTTTTATCACCCAGAAACTGGACTTAATACTGCCAATGAACACACACACATTGACCAAAGCCATGAAAGCCATGAGAACTACCACACTGCATTTGCACACTCCCTATAAAATATGTATATGTTGTTATATTAAAGATTGGTCTTTATTAGAAAAAAAATAAGGTTAATCTTGGGTTAAAGGCTGTAGTCTGTGTTATTTGCAAAAGGTAGCTTTTATAACAGTTTTAGTATGAATAACCAATGAGAAGATTTTATCTTGATACTACATTGATAGCTAGAGTCACACTAACATTACTCAAAATGAAGCTAAGTGTTGCTCAAATATACTATATTTACAAATATGCAACGTTGTTCAGTTTCAGATATTTAAACTTATATTTACTCATAATATTATTTTGTACTTCAACAGATGCCAAAGGTTTACTTTATAAATGTTAGTGTCATAGTTGCAAAAGTCCACCAAACAGCTAGCAGTTGTTGATTAAACTAATGCTAGTAAAACTAGCACTTGTAGAAAGTTAAAGTTAAAAAATTTTAAAGTCAAACCATGCTAGTTAACAGACACTGAAACTTAAGAATTTAGGTGAAATATTTGGTCACTTGAAAAGCGAGCAAAAAGCAGACTATTTAGATTTAAGCTAATAGCTAGCTGCTTAGTTTTAAGCTATTTGCTACTCAGCCAAACTAACGGTTACTCAAAGTTAGGGAAGGGAATCGAGAACCGGTTCCTGTTCAGAACCGGTTCCATGTGCTCCGATTCCATGGCATCGTTTGGCAGCTTGCTTAACGATTCTCTTATCAATTCCAGGAAGAATCAGAGCCTAGTGCTAATCAGCGCGACTTACGTCACGTTTTTTACCCAAGTTACGCAAACAGCATTCAGTAAGCAAATAAACAAAACAAAATCGCGCCCTTTCGGGTAACGTGGTCGAAAGTTTGGCTTCGCTTTACAGAAGACAAATGTGGCAACAGGCAAAGCGCCAATTACATCCTCGGGAGGAAATACGTCAAATATGCAAAAA
>JAUZNJ010047817.1:0-11267 GCA_034780135.1 Jordanella pulchra
GAACCTTCCGGTCTACAGACCTCAGTGATTCCCGTCCCGGACCCGAACCAGAACCAGTACCAGTTTATTGTGTGAAACCCTTCAATAAACTTGTAAACTTTTTCCCTGCCTCCTGTGGTGTTCTGCATGTGGGTTAGACACGTTAAACCCACCATGACAGGTTTCCTCTGTTCTCTTTGTTAACAAGTTCAATGCCAATAGAAAAAAGGTCAAAATAAATGGATTACCTTCAATAACTCACACAAGAAATGACACAAATGAGTTCTTGGACAGCACCCTCAGCCCGCTGTGCTCTGCAAACATTTGTCATGATTACACAGACTCGGAATAACTGCTACAGCTACTAATCACTCATTAACTCCGACTGACCCTAAAAACCTGTGGAAAAATACATGTTTGAGGATTAAATCACTAGTGGGAGTCAAGAGTCAGAATCATGCTTACTGTACATACATTTGATCATGATTCATGTCCTTTTTGTTAACATTAAATAGTTATATGTGAAAATATATGTGTAAAACATTCATAGATAGATAGATAGATAGATAGATAGTAATGTTATATTTTATTAACATAAATAACAAGGGATTCAAGGCTAAACTTTCCTCTCCCTTTCCTGTGTCACTATCAAAGAAAGGAACCATGTAATCTTGCTGACAGGTGGTGAAAAACTGTTTTCCTTATTCAACAACCTCCTTGTATGAAACTATTTTTTCAATTTTAAAAGGAACTCAGCACAAAACAGAGAGCATGTCTACAAAGGGTCGGTGACATCCGCATGACAGACATTTAACCCAGCCCTCCTTCTACACACACACACACTTTAGAGAGGTTGGATTCATTTTCACCTGGTTAGGGGTGGAGTTACCATTTGGCAAAACTAGACAGTTGCCTGGGACCCTAAGTTTCTGAGGGGCCCCTAAAACTCACTATGTTTTTGGTTAAAATCCTTTCGATAAAATGCCATCAGAATGCTTATTGTTATCGTTATGCGGAAATGATCAACGAAGAAAGCACAAAAAAATGGTGCAACGAGGGAAAAGAAGGCGAGAAAAAGATGATGAAAAGAAAAGCCTCCCTGAAAATAGGAGAAGAAGGAGGAAAGCAAAAAGCTGCTCTCAAAGTTACAAAGAGTGACTTCCCGTCTTATGGCAGCAGTGGCTAGCAGCAACAGCCCTCAACTGGCAGCAAGCGCAGCGATGACATCAGAGTTGAATCAATAGTGAAGCGTAGATTTCTCCCCTCTATTGATAATTACTTCTTTCTCCCAATGAAGACGGGAGAAATGATGGATCATTTTAAATGATCTTTTAATTTTGTTTGTTTCTGCTGACAGAGGATGAGACAGCAACCATTTAGACATGTTGGGAGGGGTTGTTTTTTGGTTAGGAGGCTTGTGTTGAACTCCTTGGAGAACTCCAGGCTCTTTCTTAAGAGTAGAAAATATGAAAATTGGACAATGAGAATAACATGGAGAGGAAGATTAACAAAGAAGAAAAGCTTATTTAGTTGAAAAATCATGCAGTGTTAAAAAAAACTTTTATTAGATATTATTTTTAAAATAATACCATTAATGGGAAAAAGATAAAAGAAGAAAAAAAACATCCTAAAAGTTGATTAGTCTTTAAATGATGTGGGGGAAGCTAACATTGTTTGGGGGCCTCGGAAAAGTTTGCTTCATCATATCAACAGTGACACCAGTTAACTGAAGTTACCTCAGTATCAGGGATCACGAGCTAAGGTAGCAGCTGTATCATCACCCTGTGGTGATTATGTGCTGACAATGTGACCACAACTGCATGAAATCCCTCCCTGTGTCTGATCTGTTATTATATGTAGATGTCATTGACCAAAATGGTCTCTGTGCGCCACGCGTCAGCAGAAGGGAGTATTAGGCTGTGCTGAAGACACCCTGAGGCAAACCACCGTTAGCATGTCACAGTTATTTTATTTAGAAAATGTCATTTCTATGCAAGAGGAGGAGTCATGCAAAATGTATTTAGAAGCACATAAAAGCTCAGTTAGTAGAAGAATTATGAGTGAACAGAGATGACCTGATAATGTTGTGTAATCTGTCACCATCGTCATCATATTCCTGTTTAAGAGGCTTGATAGTAGAATCAGTCAGAAACCACAAAGGGAGGGTCGAAGCAGGTGGTAAGTAGGAGGAGGGCCAATAAAACAAACCTGCAGAGGGGATTCGGTTTTCCTGTTTTACAGTTTTAACAAACAGAGAGGAGATGAGGGAGTACGGCTGGAAGGGTTTCAGGGATTTAATTCTGAGGAATCCTGCCGTCGTTGATCAGGTAGGTTTTTTCTTTTACCTTTTCTTTCTTCATGGTGGAAAACAAATAAATAGGAGACATTCTGCCTTTATTTTACTTTAAAACCAACTTAAATCAATTTAGGAGTCCATGTAATTAATCTTTATTTTAAAGAACAATGTGGTGGCTACAAATGTTCTTGTTCTTTTGATTGATATCTCTATTTTTTAGGGTTATTTTTATTAGAGATTAGCTTCATAACAATTATATTAAGCGGTTTGCTGCTTATTTAAACTCTCCATGGAGGATCCACATGCAGATGCTGGGGATGAAAATGCTGAGCGTGGAAACTGGTCGAGCAAGAGGGATTACATCCTCTCCATGATCGGCTATGCGGTTGGACTGGGGAACATTTGGAGGTTTCCATACCTGGCCTACAAGAATGGAGGGGGTACTTTGGTTTTATCTGATCCACTATCCCACCCACTGGTGTTCCTTTTCAGATTTTTATTTTTTGCCATTGTCCTACAGGGGCCTTTCTTATCCCTTACTTTACAATGCTGTTGGTGACTGGGATTCCTCTCTTCTACCTTGAAAGCGCCTTTGGTCAGTTCTGCAGTCAGGGTCCGATCAATGTTTGGAGAGCAGTGCCGATTCTGCAGGGTGAGATTGAATAAAAAAGATTTCATTCATGTCAGAGCGATGAAAGACAGATGTGGTTTGGTGGTTAATGGTCAACCGAATGATTGCTATCTGCTATTTAATGAGGCTGGCTGTTAATGAACAATCCTCTAAGCAAAAATTAACTTGAGTCCAGCCGCTGATTGCTTCCCACCTTCTGTGAGACATATGCACATAAATCTTGAGCTGATAAAAAAAAGGAAAGAGAATAATACTCGAGCAATAAATTTAAAAGTTCTGGGATTGGTGCCAAGAAAATCATTCCCAATCAATCTCCTGCTATTTGTATAAACACATATTTTAAAAGCAAACTAATATTGATTGGTTGCAAAGTATTAGTGCTTTGAACACCAGCCTGCAAAGTAAAAAAATGGGTTTTAAATATTCAGAGTCAACCTATTTAGTAGAGTATTAACAACTATACTATACTGGAGTTAATAGTCCGCGAAAAAATTGTCAGCAATGCAGTGTAACTTATGCTTTATATGATGTCAATTACCTGCCAGTGTATGAGAGGTCTTCTTGATGTAGACACTAAAATTAGTCAAATTTGCTCTGAAAAGTTAACACTGGCTGTAGAGTAAATTTATACTAATTTGGAGTGGGACCAGTGGTAATCTGAGTTATATTAAACTCTGTAGGTTTTAAAGTAAGCACTTTTTTTAAAGTATGTGCTTGTTCTTCTTTCTGGAGTCTCACCATGCATGAGACCCCACAAAGATAACTGGGTGTTAACACTGGAAAGCTTGACGGCTAATAGACCTTTTAGTGAATCAGGTGGAGACACTTTAAAGCTGGACTTTAAAGCTTATTTCTAAATGAATTTGATTCCAGGAATGGATGCATTTCTGGTCTCAGACTGGTTTTCAGTTCAGTGTTAAAATGCTGCTATTTAATATCTAATTTGGATCTTAAATCACTAAACTTTGTGCTCCTTCTATGATATGAGTAAAATATGCATTTACAGGCATCAATGGTATATGTATGTCAACTTAGCTGTGCAGTGGTTTGGATTGTTTTTACAAATTGCATTGTTGTAACTAAAGGCAAGAAGGAGGTAAAATAGTCAAAGGTGAATCACAAAGTATTTATGATTCACAAGCAGTTCCACATTTTGTCTCATTAAATGATATTTCTTTTAGGATCTTTCCTGTTCCTGCAAATTTGTTGCATAAATGTTACAAACAAAGAACACAAAATACCAAATGGAAATTTGACAAAAACGCAATTGAGAAAAGAAAGCTTCAAAAGATTTCTAATCAAATAAAAAGGGTTTGAAAGTTATTTTGCTGTGTCTAATCTAATATGCTTTTTTTAAGAATGTATCATTTTTTTTTTTTTTTTTACAAGTTTTATTTTTTAAACTTCATTCCACACGCTTTTTAGAGATTTTAAATAATTTCAAATTTAAAGTTTTTCATATTTCTCTTTTTCAGATCGGTTTTTATGAACTGCATTCCTTTTTTATTTTTTCAAAATATCCCAGATCAAATTCGGTTTACTATAAAGCCCAACACTCGCTCTTGACCAATACAAATGTTGTTGCTAATGTTCATGCAGACTGATAGAGATTAGGCTTTGCTGCCCTGTCCTGAGGAAAGCTCGTCCCAATGATTTGAAAAAAAAATTTAAATTAAAAAACAGCAAACAAAACATGTTTGTTTGCTGTTTTTTAATTTCCATTCACAAAACTTTGCTTGCAAAAAACAGGAAAAGAAATTCCTTCATAAATTGTCGTGTTCGGGTTGATAAACAGTGACTGGTTTCAGCTACACACATTTAGGCATATAGACTTTGCCAAAAGATTAAATATTTGTTCCTATTTTGACTTCAAGAGTCAATCTGCTGCACTGGATTTTATTTTGTGTCACTGGAACAAAAAGACTCCTAAAACATTTGACAATCACACTTTTATATTTAATTAATAAAACAAAGGATTTTTATTCCACGTTACAGAATCCTAAAACTTTGTTTTTATGTGAAATTCAAAGAAAACAAACATTCGTTTTGATTAATGAAAACTTTCCTTTTTCTAAAGGTTTTGTAATTGAATCCTTTATTTTCTTGCCTCTCTTTCCAGGTGTTGGCATAGGGATGGTGACAGTGACTCTCATAGTATCAGTCTACTACAATGTCATCATTGCCTACAGCCTGTACTACATGTTTGCCTCCATGCAGGCTCCTCTTCCATGGTCCAGCTGCCCCAACAGGACTGATACTAACTGCAGTGACACACCTATAGGTACTTATCTTCTTTCTGGTATAAAGTGGCTTTTCTCTCAGGTTTGAAATATTTCAGAGACATAATCACATATCTAATGGTTGCATGGTGAAAAATTCATCGATCCGATCAAAGGACATTTCATCCATTGATTGGTTGTTGTTGTTTTTTAGTTCACTGTAACATTAGTGGTGTTTTGTTGGCCAACTGGACCCAGGAAAACAAGACTTGTGATTCATCCGACATAATCACAACGGCGCTCCAGAGTCCAAGTGAATACTACTGGGAGTAAGAATGACACATTTCCAATCAGCAAGCTAAAGTTTGTTTACTCACCATGCATGACCTAAATACATGCTAAAGGTGTGTTCTTGTGTTTAGTAATGTGGCTCTGCAGAGATCCAGTGGCCTGGATGAAACAGGACCGGTGGTTTGGTACCTTGCTCTTTGCCTGCTGTTAAGCTCCATCCTTGTAGCTGCAGCTCTGATCAAAGGCATCAAGTCATCAGGAAAAGTATGTCGACTTGCTCCTCATGTCTAAAGCTCATGAATAAGATCACCCATTATTACAGAAATTAAAAATAATAAGTATTGTGCGTGGCTAAAAAATAAAGAGAAATCAGATTTATAAAACCATACACAGGCTCAACCGCACGTAATTTTCCTCTACCTCAGTGTTTATATGGAGTGAATTTTGTTTCATCATTGTTCCAAGGACTGAACATATTTTGTTGATGGAAGTAAAAAAAATACATATATATTTTATAGATTAAAATTAAATCAGTGAATGAAATTTTACAAAATATCTTTGGTCTTTTCTCAGATTTTATTTTTTAGTTTTATATTTAATGTTTTATTAATTTTTTGTTTTGTTTTTTGTGTTACTTTGTTTACAGATTTTATACTTTGATTTTTTTAACAGCTTTTCTATATATATATTTTTTTTAATTTCTGTTTTTCCAATTACATGTTATGATTTCTATTCGTTTCAAATTGTGTTTTTAACGGATCACGTTCTCCTCACTTTAAGCTCAATGCAAAAGCTCCTTCAAATCACACACATTGACCAATAAAAATGTTGTTTGTGATTCATGAGGCCCAATCTGAAAAAAGAAAGATTTAAAAAAAATTATTGAACATAAAATATATAAAACAAAAGCAATAAAATGACTTTCCATTAAAATTGGAAACAATAAAATATGAAAAATAATTCAGAAAAAAAAATGTGTTCTTTGCATGCAACAATAATGGAATAGAATTCACTCCATACATCAGTGTAAAAGGCTCTACCTCATTCATGCCCACGTTTAACCATAAATGATCAAAGGATGTCAGGAACGTTAACGTGCATATAAGTGACTAAACTTATGTCACGATAACAATGGCAGATAACAGCAGTCTATTGGTTTAATATGCAATATAGGTGTTTCATCTACATCATCTTATTCACTTTTAAAGTTCCCTATTTTTTTATAGATCAGTGGATAATCTTGGATCTGCGATAAAACGATTATACAGAATTAATCTGTTGTTAAATTTAACCAAATGTTTAAACTAAAGAAAGACAAATTATTGCAGTTCAGTGTAGAAAATTACCCGCAGCATGATGTGAACAATTAAATTAACTGATTTAAGAGCGCTAGAGTGAATGATTAGTGTTCAAAAACCACTGAAGTCATTTTTGTTTACCTACAAATCAAACTCTTTTATCTTTGTTACCAATAAAGTTAAAACATGAGAGTAGAAATATATGTCAGAAAGTACGTTCAGCAGTTATTTTCACTTTATAAAAACTATAAGTACAATGAAAAAATCTAAATAGTGATCCTTTAATATTATACAATCCATTGATATAATAGAGGACAAATATTATGTATGATTTTTGTCAATTATGAAAATGTTTATTTTAGCTGTCTTAGCTACAATAACTAATGTTCTTTATGTGAAGGTTGTTTATTTCACAGCCACGTTTCCTTATGTGGTGATTTTGATCCTGCTGATCAGAGGTGTGACACTAGAGGGCGCTAAAGATGGGATAGAGTTCTACATTGGCAGCAAGTCCAACCTCACAAAGCTGGCAGAAGCTCAGGTAGGGCTTCAAATGCTTATAGTCTGCCTCAGCATGAAACACTGGTTCTCTAGTTTTAGACTGTAGTGTGTGGGTGGGTGTGGGTGTTATAGGTGTGGAAAGACGCTGCGACCCAGACCTTCTACTCCCTCTCTATCGGCTGGGGAGGACTCATGACTCTCGCCTCCTATAACAACTTCCACAACAATGTGTTCAAAGACTCCATTATTGTGACACTTACTAATGCTGGTAGGTGCAGATTACTTTTCTATTGGTCAAAAAAGAATGATTGCTTTTCATGATTTGTTTTGTTGTCTTTAAAGGGACCAGTGTGTTTGCTGGCTTTGCAATATTCTCCATACTGGGTCATATGGCTCACATCTACAAGATACCAGTGGAGGAACTGGTGAAGGAAGGTCAGACATTTTAATGTTTTTCCAAACCTGATCACTGGGGTATTATTAAACTATGGAAGGAATTTTGTTCCATTTGTTCCATTATTGTTGCAAGCAAGGAAATGTAATGTTGTTTTACAAATTATTAATAAATAAAAGGTTTTGAGAGTACTTTTGTTGTTTTCTCAGGTTAGAAAAAGAAAAGATTTATTCACTCTTTCTTATATTTTGTTTTTATTTATTTAATTTGTATATATATTTCAATTTTCTTTTTTTCCAAGTTGAGTTTTTTCCAAATGTGCATTTTTTTTTTCCTTTTTCGCCCAAATCGTATTCTTAAAAAAAAAGTGCCTTTTGCAGATCACATTTTTCTCAGCTTTCCTTTAAGGTAAAAATAATGCGATCCGTAAAATCCAATGTTGAAATAATGCAATTCATAAAACTCAATCTGAATAAATAGAAATAAAAAAAAGATTGAAAAATAAAATATGTAAAACAAAACAAAAGGTTTGAAAAGCTTTTTCAAAGAATAAACTATAAAAAAGAAGCTTTAAGAGAATAAATTCCAAGCAAAAATCTTTTTTCAATCAAGAAGTTTTTTAACGTTTTCTTACTGGATTGCATTTTTTTTTTATTTCCATGTACAAAACATGTTCCCTCCATTTTTAAACCAACATCCTGACGTCATTTTGTTTTGCTGCAGGATTTGGCTTGGCCTTCATTGCCTATCCAGAAGCTCTCTCTAAGCTTCCCATCTCTCCGCTGTGGTCCATTTTGTTCTTCTTCATGCTTCTGACTGTTGGTCTGGACTCTCAGTTTGCAGGAATCGGTAAAATCCCTCAAACTGTATTAACCGAACATTACCTTCTTCCCTGATGGATTTCTGTTTTTCTAAGGACTATGCTTGTGTCTCTAGAGGTGTTAACCACCTGCCTGCTGGATGCTTTCCCCAACACCTTTAAGTCTAAGCGGGCCTTGCTAACGATAACAACGTGTTCTGTCCTCTACCTTCTGGGCTTGCCGTGCGTCACAAGAGTAAGTCTGTCTCCCTGCAGCCTTCTCAACCGTTCCCTCATTTAAACTCCGGTTCTATTTATGCCTGTGCAGGCTGGAATATACTGGGTGACGCTCATTGACCAGTTTGTAGCCAGCTGGGTGCTGCTGTTTCTGGTTCTCTTAGAGATCATCGGTATCTCCTACATATACGGTAAATACTGACACTTAGAGATGGTAAAAGGCGAGGGACAACCTCAGACCTCATCTAATGTGTTTTTCTCAGGTGGGAACCGGTTCATTAAAGACATTGAGATGATGCTTGGGAAAAAATCCTTTGGTTTCTGGCTGTGGTGGAGGGCATGTTGGTTTTTCATCAGCCCCTGCATCATACTGGTAAGAAACAAACCCTCAAACACTGTTTCTCTTTTACTCTGTTTATCTTATTTCTTATTTATGTGCAAAAAACAAACACATTTATTCCAGAAAATCATTAAACAAGTTTTCTTATTTGGTGAAAAGCTTGAGTGACTACTATGAGATCGTAATGAGTTTAAGTTCACAAGCTGCAGAGAAACCACATCAGGATGTTTCTGTCTCAGTTCTGGCTGAGGAATTGATAGAGTTCATTTAAATCTGCTTAATCCAGCCAGTATAGACGGCCAATAGATTTTGAATAGTCTGAGGGTTCGGGCTGAGTTCTGTGTATTCCTCAATCCTTTCATTATTCATTAACCCATGAACTCAGCGGCGTTCAAACAACTCGACAGCTGCGTTGTGATGGACAGGCTGCACAATGTTGGGATGTTTCAAAGCTTCACTGCGACTTCTTGTCGTTCACAAAGCTTTTCTGCAGAAGTCACTTGAGACGCTGTCAACTCAGCCTCGATTTTAGAGCAGCACTTCTCACTCGTTTCTGCAGTTTCGTTTAACAGGGCAGAGACCAGTCAATGAGTTGGATTTGATAGAGAATAAAAGTTTTATCCTCAACATTACATTTATTCATCATAAAACGATGTATACCAGTAAACCAGGAAAAATATGAAAATATATTAAATCACATAGTTATCAACTATTATATTTAACCTTTACCTGCTGAGTAACGCAGCCTCAGTTTGCATTATTCCACAAATATAATTCTTATGTGAGAATTTAAACCTTGGTTCATGATTTATTATGAAAAGAGCAGAAATACAGCTAAAACTTTGATTTCTTTCTGAAGTTTTTGGAGCTTTTTTGCCTGCAAATCTCAGTTTTGAAATATTGTTTAACAAAACCTATGAGACTGATTGATCACTTGAGCCACACCCTGGACTCACACCACCGTGACAGGAGGGGAAACTGTCCTCTGTACCAAAGGAGAAGGATGCAACTCTGCAGAGATTATTATCGATCTGTTGGGTTTATCGCTAAATCCTTGAGGGTTTGCCTTCAGCATAAAAACCAAGTGCAGCACACAGAACTTGTCCTTGTGTCATATGAGTGATCTGTGGCTGAAATTTGATCGAGATACAATACATTGGTGAAAGTAGTGACATCCAAAAGGGATGTCATGGCTCGAGCATAAGGAGCCTTTTCTCTCCAACATCCCCAGGCTCCTACACTAAAGAACACATTGGTTCTCATGCTTTTCTTCTCTGATCTCAGGCTAAATGCGCAAGAGATTGACGATAACATCAAGGAATCCTGCTAAGAACCAGAGTTGGTTCAATTTGTGTTATAAACTTGACTCTGGATATCAGCTATTCATCTTTCTGAAGCTAAAAATCCAGGATACGCAGGGATTTTACCCCCAGACTTATTCCGAGTTCTCACTTATCCTGCTTTGTGAAACAAAGCTCCGCTCTGCCATCTTCAGAGCTACACAAACATTCAGGTAGAATTAGGGTCTTATTTTGAGAGATAAGTGAGTAAATGAGGTCAAACTACACTGTAATTTTCATTAACATTAATCTGGACATGCTTGTAAAGATACAGAAGATCCAACATTGTTTTCATTTTCTTGTTCAGGTCATCTTGGGCTGGTCTGTAGCGACCTTTGAACCCCCCACATATGCAAAAGTAGAGTACCCATCATGGGGCTTGGCTCTGGGATGGTGCATGGTTGTTTTTGTTCTGATCTGGATCCCTGCTGTCGCCATTTATAAGCTGATAACAGCTACAGGAAACCCCTGGAAGGTGCGTAACGATGCTTTCATTTAAAGTCCCACGCATCCTTTGGTTTTTTTGTTCCAATTTTCTATGTTTTGTTCTCAACAGCGTCTGAAATTGCTTTGCTCTTCATCCGATAAGTGGCATCCCTACCTGGACATCCATCGAGGAGAGCGCTACTCCAAAGAGCGATGCATCCATAAGAAGGGCACCAAAACAAGCCCTGAGGTTAATGTGATCTCCAGCTCATGGCTTTAATGAGTCTGTCATCCATTTATTTGTTGATCCGTTTGTGTGACTTCTTTAACAATCCATAGAAATCATTTTTAATACCTTTTGTTTAGAACAAAGTAGATCTCTAGCATGTTGCTGAATTTAATTTGAAAGCATACGGGGAAGTGTTATCAACTTTGACCAAATATTTCTATTGCTTTTTAAAAGTAAGCACTCCTCTCTGTGACAGTTTAATCCACCAATCTTTCCTGCATTACTTT
>JAUZNJ010047817.1:19909-31501 GCA_034780135.1 Jordanella pulchra
TGCAAATGAACACTCATCTATACTGTAGTTAAACTTTCTGATAGCTCCTTATATTTTTTAACGAGGCTGCAGAGGTGCAACTTGGCGTATGCACTGTTTTTATTTGTTTTCACGCTGTGAAGAAGCTTCTTTATATCAGTGACTCAACACCAACACTCAGGCATATTTTAATTGCCCCCAAAGCAGTGGGCTTCTTTTCATTTCACATCCAGAACAGTTTCTTCCCTGCTGCAATGCGTCTGCTGAACGGTGGTCCATTTCCCCCCAGCTGACATCTCCTCACTGTGTTACTTATTTATCTGTTTGCGCACATATGTTAAAAGTTTACTCATATAACCCACCTCTTTTTGCACCTTTTGATTCTCTGTTTAGTTTTGTGCTTTTAAACCACAGATTTTTCCTAATCCTGTATAAAGTGTATGTGTTTGGTGTTAAAGTGTTTCTGATCACATAACCTGTTTGGCATCAGTAGAGTCATTTAAAATATGTAATGGATATCTCATTACTGCTTAAACTTGGAGAATCACTTGTTTGTTCAGACAGATCTACAATAGAAACTACTTGTTACCGATGCAGTAGAATAGTTGTCTAACTTCCTTGCAGTTTTATGATGTTTTGGACAGATGCGTGGCTGAAAAATGAAGCACTTTAAACTGATTGACTGTGCAGCCTGCGTGATTAATCACATGCCGGTGCCATTCCTTGCCAACATCCATTAGTAATACCTGTTTTATGTTGTCGAGGCTGTTGTTCCAGCTGCCGCCGGGGATTGAACCTTACCTCTGCTGTCAGATGGTTTTGTTGGTATTTTTATGAAAATAAGTCTACTTCATTGGCAGCAGTTGCTGCTGTTTCACACCTGTCACTCCACAGAAGTGTGACTTTAATGAGTTACTGCTCACATGCATGGGATAAAACTTTACATTTGTTGTAGAGGTGAGAATATCAATGTTTTAAGATCTCTCTGCAGAAATGAGCAACACTATATAATATATATTTATACAGTGACTTGCTTTACGCTCAGGTTCATGTTTTTAAAATATGTAACACCAAAGAAGAAAACCTATACTTATAGTTAGTTTAAATGTAGTTGTGTACCTTCACCTCCTCACTACTCCACAAAGCACCATGAAACACCTTAAAACTATCTTCTCTTCTGTTTCGGGCTTTAAAATGATTTTTTTTCTTGTTCTAATTGAATGTAGAGCTCTTACGTCACATACCTTTACTCAAGTAGAAAAATGTTGAAGTAGTGCTACTTTTACTTGAGTATAACTTTCCTGTACTCTATCCACCTCTGATCGAATGTTGTTGAAACTTTTTTAGGGATTTATTTAAGAGTTGTTACAGGTGTTGATGTCTGTAGGCATAAAAAGGATTCCCCGGCACTGGAAAACCTCAGACTGAAAACGTTGCTTTATGAGTCTGATGAAGAGGATACTAAAGCTACAGACTGAAGATGAATATTTTGCTGCAGTTGTTTCTATAAAAGACACTTTTTTCTTTCATATTATATAGTAACTGTTCTGCTCAAAAAAGGATTTCATCACCTCATGTGAGCAAATGCTATATTTTAAAAGAAATCACTTCAGAGTTTTTCTTGTAAAGGTGCATAATGAGTTTCACTTTTCATCTTTGTCTATCTGAAGAACAGAATGTGTTTCTCTCTGTGATTTCCAACAAATATGAAAAACAATTCCGATTTTAGGGAAAGTTAAAGCTTCCTGATTACATATTCTCTAAATGACTCCTATTTAGGCCTTTTTAAATCCCCTATACTGTCAGCACTTAAATGCATTCTCCTGCTGAAGATGCAGCAAATGTGCAAAAGAAATCCCTCATTTTGAGGCTCCGCCTGCGGAGAATGGAAAGTGTTTACTGCAGATAAATGGTAGACTTTAATTTTCACAGTTGTGTGTTTACTATTCTGGATGTAAACTGTTCATCATGTCTGGGGTGAACTGCAGAGACCTTGTGCACCTTAAAGATTCCCATTTATAAATCTGTGACTCCTATCCTACAATTTGTTATTTCTGTTGGTAAACTTTTGTTCCTAAAGTTGTGATTAGAACTAGTAGATATGTGATCCATTTGTAAGCTCTTTAATTCCTGCTTGTAAAGTTGTGATTTATATTTGTATATTTGTATTCACGAATTTGCAACGTCTATTCAGAAATAGTGTTTTGCTGCTAATTTAATTTGTATTTATAACCTTTTAACTTGTTTTGTCACACATGAATATCTGATGTCACGTGTATCTATGAGTCGACAGCAAGGAATAACCACAAGTCGTACATTTATTTACATTATTGACTTTCATTTATGCATTCAGACATCTATGCATAGGTTTTTACTGACAGTTATTTTACCCCATAGTTGCTGTCTTCATTTGCAGCATAAAGCCAAAGTTATGACATGAGTTATTCCATGCAGAATTATGACACTGCTGCTGATGTACAAACCTACTGCAGTAAGAGCCTCTCAGTGTTTGCAGTTATATTACATTACTGTCATACATAAAATAGAACCAGTCGCTGGGGGTTTTAATGATAAAAAACGAACCTGATGGCTCCTTTAACTGAGATTAAAAACACTATGGAGAAATGAAGAATGACACCAGCAACCAGGAAACTAGGAAAGTCAATTTGCAGACCCTAAATGACCTTCAGAGTATCATCTTCATGAGGGATTTAAGTACATCAGAGGTACATTGGGTACGTTTTAATAGTGTTTACTCAAACTTTCTTAAACCCAAATTTGCGTGTTAATCTTAAGTCTTCAAGCTTTTAGCTTTATAGCTTTATACATATCCTGTAAAAAGTCTAGCCACATTTTCTGTCCTTAATCTTTGTAAAAAGATTTAAAAATCAGGTTAAGCCAAACAAAAACAAGCCAATCAGAGGTGTCAGATGTACTGACATTCTGAACTTAAAGGAACAGAGTGTGAGATGTACTCCCATTTAGTGGTGGGCTAAAGGAATTACAAAAAAACAGGCTGTCAAGTGTGAAAGACCTACTACGGAAGCCCTGGAGGGACATTCTACTCGTTCTAGATGGAGGGGACACGTCAACTGCCATCATCTTGATAAATCAGCTAAATTAAACAATAAAACACATGAAACATTTCTATAAAAACAGAAGTGGAAGAAACCTATGCTCCTATAACAAACAGTAGCTGATACAAAGTGCCTCCAGTGTAGACCTGGACGACAGACTAGCTGCTGGACGACTCTGCCTTGTTTTTAGTATAACACACAAAAAAAACATTACTGTTATACTGAATTATCTTACCTGTCCAGCAGAAAAACTGAAGCCTCCACGACCGTTCTGAATCCTCTGTCCCTCCTAAATGTTCTCCACCTGGTGAAAGCTGCACTGATGTAGACTCTCGTTTTCTAAGGGATATTACCTCTTTTTTCTATTTTTGTTTGTTTTTCTTTCCAAAAACTACAGATGTTCATCAGTTTTAACAGAAGGTGGAAGGTTTTGCTTGCTTAAAACCCACTAACAACACATTTTCAGATACAGATGAAACAAGTAAGGCTGAAAAGTTTGAAATTGATTCAACTCCTTTTAAGGTAAAGTAAATAAATAACAAAATAATGTCAATCAGTAAAAACATTTCTATACAGATAAAATAGATTAATATTCCTCTTTTGCTCACTGTGAGAAAACATAAAAAGTACTGACTCTGTCTAGTTTTATTCATAGTTTAAATTTCAGGCAGGACAATAGAGGTTGAACCAAAAACTACTTTAGAACTTGGATACTTTTACAGCTCTAGTTTTTTACAGTATTAAAGTTGCAAATAGCCTCAAAATTGAATCAACATGTAAATTTACAATCTAATAAAGAGGGAATGGACTGGGGGGGATTCCTTGTGTCTCCTCATCTGCTATGTTTTCCAGCCTTCTGTCATCATCTATATCAGTCTTTAATTTGTTTTTATAAACTAACTCAGCTCCAGCCAAACAGATTCCCTTTGCATTCTTGATTCTTCCTCTATTTTGTTTCAGTTTTTAAGTTATGTCATTGTTAATTTGTAGAGAAGTAACGAGCCATTTTTTAAGTCATTTGCTCTGATGCTGTTACCCCAGCAGGTGATGGAAGAAGAGGTCACACTATCCACAACAGACTTATAGGAAATATGAAGCATCTTTTTTGCAAACACCAACCAAAGGACGTACAGTCTGCTCTGTCCTTTCTTGTAGACGGCTTCACAATTGTATCTCCAGTCTAGTTTGTTGTCCAGGGAATACCAAGATAATAATATATACTCTTTAAGTACACTAAGTATTTTTAATATAGATAACTAAGTAGTTATACTTATTTACTTGACACTTCTGCAAGTCATAAAGTTCAAATGGCATTAAAACATTAGTTCTTTTTTGTCTGCAAATCAATCCAAGAACCTTTACTGATGAATTACAGATTTTTATACCCCTCATAGAGCTTGATTGTTAAAAGGATAATACAAACAACTGTAGCTGAAGTGCATTATAATAATAATAATACTATAAAAAATATCACATTTTTAAAAAAAATTATCATTATTCTCTGCAACTCTGTGGCTTAGAACCTCGTCTTTCTCTTACAGTAACTCTGAAAAAGCACCCACTTTGCTCATTTTCATGGGGCAGAATCAAACTGGTTTACATATCTTATGGTTTCGACTTTTTGTAGATCACCTGGAACATAACAACTTATTGCCATCCAATATTTTTTTTTACTATGCAACCATCACTCCTTTTGATGAATCTTTGGTGATGATGGTTTTGGTTTTGATGCTTACAGCTAATTAAAACTCAAAATTGAATTTACTGGTAATTATAACATCACATAAAATCAAATCAATAACATAAAGTGTCTTTGTCACGTCACTTCACACAGAAAATAAGTCATCGGAGCCCATAACAAGAAATAGATGCTGTGGAAGGCCCAGAGATACTATTAGGAAGTTGAGTGGAAGAAAAAAGTATGCTTGAAATGAGGTGGACATCATCAGGGATTTCAGCAACCTAAAGGGGATTTGATGCAAAGCCTGGTCAATAGTTTGGGGTGATTCATGCTTTCTGTTAATCTGATCAGTAAGCCTTAGGCCTAATGCTACTCCAGAAATTCAGCTTATATGAACATTAAACACTACAAAAATATGGAGAGAATGTTGTTCCATTATTGTTACGAGCAAAGAATTTGTTTTGTGAATGAAAATTTAAAAAACAGACAATCCAGAAATTAAACATTTTCAAGTAACTTTGCCGTTTTCTTAGATTACATTTTAACCAATTATTATAATTGTTTACATTTTATTTTATAATCTTTTTACATAGTTTAGATTTTGAAATGTATTTTTTTTTACATTTCTCTTTTTCAGGTTGAGTTTTATGAGTTAGCTTTTAAAAATTATTTTACAGATCACATTCTCTTCACTTTAAGCCCAATAAGAATGTTGTTCCTGAAGTCCATGCAGACCACCTTCACAGGAAAGTTCAGAAGTAAGGAGGATGTGATCAGTAAAATACAATTTGAAAAGAATGCAATTTCTAAAGTTCAATCTGGAAGAGAAATTTAAAAAATAAAAATTGAAAATAAAAAATCTGTAAAATAAATGAGTACAACTTGAAAAGTTAGAATATGAAAAACACATCTAAAACATTAAATGGGAGAAAACAGCAAAGTTACTCTCAAAATCATGTTTTGATTTAACAGTTTGATTAAGAAGTGTCACTATTGGATTGCATTTTTTCTGCTGAAGTATTTTTGTTTTGTTTTTTTGCTAGCAACAACAATCAAACAAAATTCACTCCATAAAAGGATCTTAGAAAAAGTAAATTCTGCTCCAAGGAAAACTATGTCTATGTACTGTGAAGGATACAGTCTAGGTTTGTTCCGGCCTTCTTTTCATGAACTGATCTGGGTTGAGGCGTTCAGACTGTGGCTTTGTTTTGAACAGTTCAGAAAGCTTCATCTTGTCTACATTTCTGGCTCTGCTGCTTCTCCTCTTCCTCCTAACATTCTCCATCAGGTCTAAATCAGGACAGTTTGTTAGCCAATCAAAAACACTGTTGCCAATCATTAATGCAGGTGTTGATAATCTTGGCTGTCAGAGCAAGTAGTCTGCTGAATAATGAAATCAGCATCTCCATAAAGCTTGTCAGCACAGTGAAGCATTAAGTGCTCTCAAAATTGTTGGTGGATGGCTGTTCTGACTTTATACTTAATAAAACAAGATGGATCAACACAGTCTCCCCGACCGTCACTGACTGAGCAAACTTTACACTGGGCTTCAAAAGATGTCGGCTCTGTGGCTCTTCACTCTCCCTTCAGACTCTGGGTTATTGATGTCCATCTGAAAAACAGACTTTGGAGCACTAAGCAAAAGTCCCTTCTTTTTTCTGCTTGGCTTGAATGACAGTCTTCTGAGACTGTCTTGGACTGAGGAGTGGACAAGCACAAAGGAAGCGACAGCTGTGGCTCATGTCTTTGGTTATGCCTGTGTGTGCAGCTCAATGGGGTCTAACTCTGGCCACAAGTAAAAATGTGTGAATCTCTCAAAAATTAATGAATTGGATTTAATGTGCACCTTCCTAAGCCATTCTTTGTCCCTACAACTAACTTTCTATTAATATGCCATTAAATGATGAAAAACTGTTCTGTATTAAGGTTAATTTTTGTTGGACCTACTTTATATATCAGGCTCTTCTCCTGGGGAACCAAATACTAGTTTCAGTCGATCAAACACACACCCTGTTTACTTTTAAAGGGATCCAAAATGTTGACCTAAATATGTTATTTTCCTATTAACTTACAGGGTAAACGCAGTAAGGCTAACATGACCCATGTTGTTTTTTTTCTTACGCTGCTTTAAAAAGTTATAAATTCAGACAATGCCAAACTGCCTCAAAGTTTTCTTTAACATTTACAGTATACATGAGACATTTCTTGAAGCAAACAAATGGCATTGGCTTGTGACCTACTGTTTACCGTGTTAGCAAGAGCTGACACCATTAGCAGAAGCTAACGTGCAATCAAAATCAAGCTGGAAGATAATAAACGACTGATTAAAGTGACACTAAAGTGTCTTTTAGATTATGTAACACATCTTTCTAATATATTTAAGAAAGTGTTTTTATCCATTAACAGCCTCAGTTAGATGCTGGAGTTCTTTTTAGCACAGCTTTCCATCTGGGTTAGCATCTCTCAACAGCAGCTGAACAAACACCAGCTTCTTCAGCCAACTCTACCCTCTTCCTCCAGTTGGTCTTCCTCATCTTCATCAGCTCTTGTGATTTCTACAGTTCAAACTCGCTCTGGTTTGAACAGAGAAGGTTTAACGTTACTCATGGCTGTTTTGAAAAGAGCCAGCATTACAGTACCTAGCATACATCATATACTCAGGATGTATTGCAGTGTTAACAATATGACAAGGTCCGTGTGACAATATTTTATTTAAAATTGTTAAAACTAAGCAGCTTATATTCTTACTCTAGGCTATACTCTTTATATTAAAAATAAATATTTCTTAAATAATGTCTGTCGTTACAACCAATCTTTTAAGACACTAATTTTTACCGTTTGGATAAAGCTTAAAGTTAGAGTGGCTCAGGTCTCCCTGCGCTATCTCTATAATTATGCTGCTATAGGCTTACTTCACTGAAGGACACAGGGAACACTTTTATTCACTATGCACTGTTAGCAGTTGCTGTTAATTTACTGCAGAATTCCAACGGTATTAACCTGTTAATTTTTTTTATTTTTAATACATCATTCAACCATAAACCCACAAACAAAACTAAGAAATTTTGGTTACTTACTGTTCTTTTAACAGTTCTGTACTGTTTCCGTAAAATGCAGCATTTTACTGCCAATAATTCATTCAAACTATCTAAATGGTAAAAATGGTAAAGGGCCAGTACCTATATAGCACTTTTTTAAGTCGGGAGACTTTACCAAAGCACTTTACGTGGCATTCAGTCATTCACGCACACACTGATGATGGCAAGCTACATTGTAGCCACAGCTGCCCTGGGGCTCACTGACAGAAGTGAGACTGCCGTACACTGGTGCCAACGGGCGCTCTGACCACCATCAATAGGCAATGCAAGTGAAGTGTCTTGCCCGGGGGAACAACGACACTGAAAGCTGGAGGCAGGGCTTGAACCGCTTGCAGGGCAAACACCTGACGTCACTGTTTCCCCTACATAAATGACTATAAGTAGTATCTTTATGCATTATGGCAAATGTAACTGAAACTACTGGTTGGAATATTAATTAGCTGCTCTCTTTATCCATCCACATCTTACATGTTATTTGGTGAGTAGCTGTTTGATTTGTTTTGTAAAGGGAGGTAAGTTATATTGACAATGTTTTCAGTTTGTTTTCATGAGTCTACTGAAAATGTGCATCTCAGTGCTGGGATAACGTTTCACAAATGCTAGATGATTCCCACATGTTTAATGTGTGTTTTCAATCTGCTAATCAGTGGAGTAAAAGTGGAGGATGCCTTTACCTCGATGCCTGAGCGTTGCCTTCCATGGTATTCAGTGTCCTCCAGCGTAAGCCCAGAGATTTCCTTGAGTCCGTGATTAGTAGAGTAATTCCTTGTTGTCCTCCTCTCCAGGTTTTGTTTCTTCCAGAGAAATACTGGAGTTTTGGGTGGAGACCCGATCTATGTGTTCCTCCTGTTTTTATGTTTATTTTTATTAAATCATCTAACTAACCTCGTCTCCTGTGGTGTTCTTCATGTGGGCTAAATTAGTAAAATCCAAACATGACACATTTTTTTTGTAATTCTACGATAAAATGCTTCACAGTGTGCCTCACTTTGCTTCTATTATCCATTGTTGCATTATTCCATAGTTTGATCCTTTACTTTATGCTCTTTCTGCTTTTTCTTGTCATAGTATCTTCATCTGGTTTGTTCCTGTTTGGCTGTGACACCATTCTAAAGGAAGCTACAAGTTTGGCTGCTGCTGCCAAAAACCTCCATTAAACCTCCCATAAAGTTGGGCCTATTTTCCAGTGCTTAGTCCGTTGTCTCTACAAAAAAGCCATGGGCTCAGCTTTTACTCTGACTCACTGTATTTGCTCTCTTTCATCCTTTTTGACATGAAAAGAAGCTCATAGCTTGTCTTACTTATGGAGCTGTGCTTCTGTGTTCCTTTTTGGCTTTTCCTTTCCACAGTCGCTGCATGCATGTTCGATGTGAGGGATCACTGTAAAGCCGATGACACAGTGTAAGGAAATGTCTGTTACCACATGCTCATCCAAGAGGAGCAAATCCTGCAAAGTCATGACTCGATTCAATTAGCTGGGTTTCCTTTGAAACTGTTAATGATTAAATGTGTTCTTAATTTAAGCTATATGAATAAAATAAAAATCAATTGAATTGAAATTCTAATCTCCCTGGGAAAAATTGTGTTAAAAGCTATATCATCACGAACAAGATAGAAAAAGGCTTAGAATACACCACCCTGTGAATAATGAATCCACCTGTAAGCTTCAGTGTTTGTTTGGGATTAGTAGACAAAAAGAACTTTTGGATTGTATTCTAATTTATGTGCTAAAATGACTGGTTTTTACTATGTCCATGAGCATGACCAAGTAACTGTGGCTTGGTTTGCAGTGTACATCCAGTAGTCTATTAAGAGCCCAAGCAAACCTTTCATCCAGCAAAAAAGAAGAAAAAATCAAACAAACAGCATGTTGTTACCAAAACAAGAGGGTTTCTATTGGCTTGTGAAATTGGAAAATATAAAGAGGTTGAGAGTCAGCAGGCAGGCAGGAGGAGAGAAAGAGAGAGAGAAGGAGGGATGAGAAGTGCTGCTGCAGAACACACCTCATCTCCTCTTTAGCTGGAGGGATAGAGGGAGAAAGAGATTCAGTCTGTGCCAATTTTCTCCTTCACTCCAGAGACAGAGAGAGGGAGCCGGAGAAGTGATATTTTAGAAATCTTATCAGATAAACAAACAACAGACAGAGACAGAGAGGGGGGAGAGGAAGAGGAGAAGAAGGTGCCTTGGCGTACGAAGCATCCAAAAAGAGAACAAACGGAGAAAGAAGGAGCGACAGAGAGAGATGTAGTCAATGCTTCTGTTGCGGTAAGAGGCTGGAATGTTGTTGATATTTTTTTGAGCTAGGAGGACATCCTAGCACGCGCAGAGACATGCACACATGCAGCACTGAATGCATGCGCAACCACTTAAAGGTGATGACAGCAGGTGTGTGTGCTCGAGTTAAATGGAGAGCCTTGTAGGAAAATAAATGTTTGTGTCAGAGGGTGTCGGTGTGCATGCTGGAACTGATTCAGAGCAATGCATCTTTCTATCTTCTCCCTTCTTTTTTTGATCTGCATCCAGTACCTCTATCTCTGTCATACCACCCCTCTCCCCTGCTCTCCATCCTGCCCTGTTGCTCAGGCTCTCTGTACTGAAGCTGCACAGCCCACATAAACCAACTGCTCAGGAATATTTCATACATGCACCCCTAGTCTACACCATTTTCTCTCTGCTTGGCTCTTGGCTCTTTTACCCTGAATCAAATAAAGAAACAACAAAAAAGGAGAAAAGGTGTCAATACTCAGAAATTACTCTCAGTTCTCATGTAGTTTCAACTCACGGTTTTCCTCATAGGTTTCTGTTAGAGCAGGGAGATTACAGCGGATTATTGTTGAATTATCCCACTTCTGATCTTAATGTAGAGCTTAGAGTGAAAGGATAGAAAGCACAAGGTTTCTGTAGGGGCTAGCTGTTTAATCAAGAGTCTACTTGTTTTTCAGGAAGATGTTTATGCATTATCTTTGCATATTTTCTTTTATATCATCCTTAACAACCATAACAAAATATACATTTGTGTGAGGAATCATTAAAACCAACCAGAAATGGTTATCACATTAAATTTTCTCTTAATACAATTATATTTTGATCATTATTATTAAGCCATGACTCAGGTACTGAGGAATTTGGTAGACAAATATGAAGCAGCTCAGGTCATAAGAAAGTGTTTGTCCTCAGCTCTCTTGGTTTTGCTTTACCTCTACAGGGAGCAAACAAAACCTTGAAAACCTTACAGCCTAAAGAGCCCACGGGGCCCTGCAAAGATCACATCCCTGTTAAAATAAAGCCTCCACTGTGTCGTGGTTAAAATAGATAGCCAAAGGGGTTTTTCCTTTTTATCCAAAAAAAAAAAAAAACTTTTGAAAAAGGATTTCATGTATTTTCTTGAACTACCTGTTTATAGAAACAAAAAGAAAAGGTTGGGGACCCATAGCCGAGGTTCTGGTTGTTTTGGGATTGCTTACAGATGTTGAGACAGATGGAGGAGAAGACAGATGAACCTTTAGAAGTGAGTTTGAGCTAAAATATATCCCAAAGACAAATCCCAGAGTTTATGAACCAGTTAGATTAACATTATTGTATATCTAGTCAATCAAATAATAATCAGCATATTTATCCACAAAGGTTTTCTAAACAGCCTTATGAAATAAAAAAAATGGAAAATTAGTTTTGCTTTGAAGGTTCAGTTTAGGCAACTGGACGTGAAGTTTTCTAGAAGATGTTTCACCTCTCATCCAAGAGGCTTCCTCAGTTCTAA
>JAUZNJ010047828.1:0-46611 GCA_034780135.1 Jordanella pulchra
GGGGGGGGGGGGGGGGGGGGGGGGGGGGGGGCTACTTGTAATTACAAAAAAACGTTACCTGCATACAGTATGCAACTTTTAAAGATTCAAATTCGGCACGCTCCAGTCCTGAGATAAATTAATATGTTTGCTAAAGTTTTTATTTTCCATTGTGGATGGGGGGGGGGGGGGGCAGTGTGGGCCTAGTGGTCAGAGCAGGGCACTTGTGTCCTGAGAAAGATGCAAGAATCCCACAGCCTGCTCCTCTGGGTCCCTGAGTAAGACCTTCTGCCTCACAATGTTCCCTGGGCACTGAATGGCAGCTCCCTGTAGGGGAAGGGTTAATTGCAGATGATAAATGTCAACTAAACAGACAAATCGTTGCAAAGATAAAACAAATTAGGATTGCTAGTGTTGTTTTTGATGCTGGTGGTTTATAAGTACATGTAAATAAAGCAAACAGACACCATCAGATAAACTGCTACAACAATACCTGTAAGTTGTGCTGCATCAATATATGTTTTTTACATTAAATTAAAAAGCCAAACAAATAACCCCCTTTGGGCATAAATTAACATTATGCTGCAAAGCTGCTAAATCTGTATACAGTTGGCTGAGGGAGGAAGTGAGGAGCTCAACGGACCTAAGGAGAACATAGTGGTTTAAAGGCTGCTTCTGTCAATGGTTTAGCTATGTGGCCTTGAACGGTTATTAATTATTCATCAGGAGTCATAACCGTGTGCACATGAAATGCTGAAGGATGTGGCACAAAATATATCAATTTGAGGTACCTGATAATACAAAAAAAAGAAAAAAAAAACAAAACACGATTGGCATTTTAAAAGGTGGTTTAATAGCCTTTCTTTAGTTATTAGGGTTTCATTGTTTTTTAAGGCTAAAATCTTTATACTTCATGGCACATTTAGATTAAAATATAAAAGAAAAACACAATAAATGTCATTGTATATTATAATGTTTAATAAAAACAGGCTTTTGTTGCAAGTGTTTAGTTAAATCCCCAAATGACATGTATTGCTCATGTAAGTGTGCCAGATTGTTTTTGGCTAACATGTTAAACATCCAAAGTAAAGTCATAATATGACCTCCAATACAAGATCATGGTAGCTGGATTTGCGGCCTTAGCTTGACATCTGAGATTAATACACATCCGGCCCCATCTTTAGTTTGAATGATACTTGACACGTGTGTGTGATTCTCTAATCTGTAAGTTTGTTTTGATAAAATGTTTTTTTGTTGTTATCAATTGCAGCCTTTTACTGTGTTACACATGTTAATCACACATGTGACATCTCTGTTTATAGTTATGGGGAACAAAAATGTTAAAGAAAGATAATTTCTGTTACTATTCATCTTTTGGTCCAGATTCATAAACTTCTATAGAAAATCCACTGTTTTTTTTTTTGTTTTTTTATATTAAATGTAATTGTAGAGAAAATACAGAAAACAACAATATATGTGTTGTGCTCAAGTGATGTAATCTTAGGTCTTTAAGTTTGAAAAGAAAATAAAAAAGGAGAGAGAAATCCAAGGGTGTGTCTGCCGTAAGGAGAAAAAGGAGCTGGCCGGCCCTTTGTGGCCCTCCTGTCGTCTCAGAGGACTGCACCTCCAGACAATGTTAGTCTGTAGATGTCGAACACACCCACCTCTTACTGCACTGTTGGTGGTTTGTTGCGTGGAGGCATTGCAGGTATCAGGCTTTGACATGCATGTAGGATGACTGTAGTGTTGGTAATGTAGATGTCATGCTTTGACATGTAACAGGAATGGGTGGAAGAAGAGATATTATCTCTGGCTTTTCTCTACTGGATTTGATTTCCTTATTTGGAAGAAATCTATTTATCACAATGAAGCATAATCTAAAGAAGTATTTAATGCTGCATTTAGTCTTTATTTAACTTCTTTTTATATTTCATTTCATATTATTTGAAGCTTTTTTTCTTCATTTCCGTAATGTTGTGATGTAGTTTTGCGTATGTTCACTGACTATTGCAGAGTTTGAAAACAATGCGAAAGTGGAAACACGTCGGACATCTAAACTGATGAGGAAGTATTCTGACGGCTATAATGGCCACTATACTGTATTACCAACGAGGTCATGGGTATGTCTTTACAATTGCATATTTGTCAGGTTGCATCATTAACAGATTATTCATAGTAGACTAAACGCAAATAAATAATAAAGAAATAAAATCCAACCAATAAATGTGAGATTTACACTAAACCGTCATGTCGTCTTGATGTTTCCTGTTTGCCACTTGGCTCACTCACTGGGATCTTGATCCGTCACTCACCATTCCACTAAAAAAAGTCCTGTTAGTCACATTTTTATTCCTTTTATTGGTCCCCTTACTCTCACAACAGAGTCAGTGTATGACCTTCTTGCCAGTGAGCTGCAGTTGCCTCCCACCACTCAGCAGAGCCCAGAAGTCATGAGTCAAAAGAGCGGCGGAGAGGCAGGCCCTCTCCCTTCAGCTCCTCTAGCATCAGGTAGGATCCTGCTTTCTCTTTCCTTATTTCTCCTCTCCAAGCAGGATTGATCTTGCCCCACCCCAAAAGAAAAAGCACTTCTCATGTAGCAGTCTATACCTGTAAGCAAACACCTGCATGTATGAGGAAAGCTTGTCAAACAAGGAGTCTGTTTCTCTATGATTTTCTACATGTGAGGGGAAAAAAAAAAAACAGGGCTGGAGACGGAAGTTAATGTCACTGAACATGCCTGCTTGTCTGTACCTGCTTGTTGGGATTTCATTTTAGTTTGTCGTTGTATCCTGCAGCACAAACAGATTTAATGCATGTTCAACCCTTAGACTTAATTATTATCATTATTATCAGTGCATCAGAAAAAAATAAATAAATCGAGAAGCTCAGAAAGATGTTTTGCTAAATTAGCTTTACTGAAAGTGGAACTGTTATAGAAGAAAATCTTATTAGCGGGTAAATATAGAAGTCCAGAAACAAGGGCCTGGGGTTAATTAGCTTTTCCACTGCTCGGCATGACAACAAAAGACTTTGCTTTAATTAAATAATCATAATCATGTTTGCAGTTTTGGTGGGTGGAGAAGGAAAAGAGACTTTGTTTTTGTGCATTCTCAGGTTGATGGATAAGTGAGGAAATAGAAATACCACCATTCAGTATCGAAGCATGAATCTTAACAAATAGAAATCAGAAATAATGCAATGTATTGACAGTTTGGAAGTTTTTTTTTTTTTTTTTGTCATTTGGTATTATTCAGTGTCGTCCGGAGAATTCAATCTCATTTGATGTCACATCCGTAAATTTAGAAGAAAATTGAAAAAGATAAAATAGGATGTTGCCATCACTGAATTCTGAAGGCCTTTGTTTTTCCTGTGAACGTTTGTTTTTCTCATCAAAATTGAGTATCTGCTGGTATTTTATGAATCACAACTTTCCTTTGCCTCTTTCTGCTTGTAGTGCATGAAGAAGAAACAGATATAAATACAAATCTATTTTTGCAATGTGTATGTTCTGCAGTGTTCAATGTATAGCTCTCATGAACTGAATTTCTTAATGTTTTGCTTTTCTCCATTTGAATTATTTATCATTACTAGTTTTCACATTTTCTCAGACTGACTTCACCTCTTTATGTTTATTTTTTCCCCCTACTTTGTGTTCGACAAACTTATGAAACACCAGAAAATCCAGATTTTCAGCAGCTGCCTAACCCCCTCTGTGCTCCATTCATTATTTAGAAATGAAGCCTTTGTCAGCATGTTTTGGAGCAACTTTTGAATTTTGGATCCCATTTTGAGGAGGGGAATACTTTTGCATCATACTGTGATATTTGCTTCTTTTTTTTTTTTATTTGAATCAATCTTTGTTGTTCAGCTTTTATTGCTCATGTGCTGTCTCACCTTTATATTCCAGGAAGTTCCCTCTGAAGCAGGGAGTGTCTGCATTTAAAATGGTCTGCAGTTCTCTGCTTCGTAGGTCAGAAGCTTGTTTTGTTTTGTCTCTGTGGCTTCTACAAACAAAAAACAAAAAACAAAAAAAAAAAAAAAAAAAAAAAAAGGAAATTACTTGCCAAAAAAAGCTCCATTAGGTAACATGCCACATATTTTTTGAGCCAGAACAAAATGCTAAAATTAATTCAACATACACTGAGTACATTTTTTGCTTGTGTAATTTAATAGAAATACAAATAAAGCGCATTTTATCCTCTAATATTTGTGGCTTCTTTTGAGCATCATACAGTGTTTTCAACAAAGTACACACATATCACATTAATCAACACCATACAAAGAATGGGGAGCGTTACATTAAAGAAAAAAAAGCATTGACTTTGACTGTTTACATGGAACTGGAGCCTTACATTATTTCAGCCTGTACTCATTGTAATTATTTACACCATAGATGCCTTGTCCTCTTCTCTGACCACGAAAGGCCCTCGCAGTGCTTTTTCCACCACTTCCAGCAACACCATGCATTCCAGCACTTCAAGCAGTGACCAGAACCCAGCTCACAGCAGAAATGTCGATTCCGAGGACGGCAGGAGCAGCCGAGTGGTACCAGAGATCATTGGAGCCGATGGGGGTAGCGGGAAGAGCATCAACGGTGAGCTGGCCGCAGGACGTGGCGCAGCCTCGCAGGACGGCCAGCCGCACCATCAGCTGACGCCGTCCAAGCGCAACATCCTCAACATCTCCCCTCCTCCACAAGACCTGTTCGATGACAGCCACATGTCCTGCCAGGGTGACCCGACACCCTTGGACTCCGAGCAGAGTAACAGCATCTGGATGGAGGACTCCATGTCCAACTTCAGCGTCATGAGCACTTCTTCTTACAACGACAACACGGAGGTGCCACGGAAGGCCCGCAAGCGTACACCTCGGCAGAAGCCGGGACCTAAGGCTCTGCGCGCAGTGGAAACCAGCATGGACATGTTCAATGCAGACAGCGCCAAAGCCCCACACTTTGTCCTGTCTCAGCTCGGCCCAGAGAGCAAGACTTCAGTTAAAGGAAGGTTAGTAGTTAGTTCTGCGTCACAGACATTAATCTGATGAGTTGTAATGAATAAAACCACAACAGGTTTCCTCTGTATGTCGTGATGCTGTCACTTGGTGCCTTGTAAATGTATACATATATTTTATTTTAAGCTTTCCTATGTTAGATCTACAAACTGTTCTTTGTTTAGCTGTAAGACACACAGTTGTTAATTATTGTAAAGTAGAAAAAATTTCCTATGATTGGACAAACAGTAATTAGAAGTTAGGCGTGCACATGTAGAGAGCCTGATTTGCTCCGATAGCTTCACGCAAAAAATCAGTACAATTCCCATCTGAAGCCCACCTGTGACTGTAGATATAGCTTATTTAAAGCTTTAGAGGCTTGTTGGAGAACAGCAGTGAACAAGCATAGCAGCTCAGGTGGAAAACTTTGATGACCGTCAGTTTATCATTTGTGAAATCCAGAATTTATTGCATTTAAGGAGCAATGACAGGAAGCCAAAAGAAGGTGTATTACAAGTGGACAGTAAAATGTGAATGAAGAGGTTCTGGTCAGATGAGACTAAATGTAAAGTGATGAAAGATTTTGTCCTGAACTACTAGTCTCTCATAGTGAAACTGGTGTGGACAGAAAATCTGCTCACAACTGATAAGAGGATGCGTAGATGAATACAGTATTCAAATGAAGCCTGCTGAAAGCTATCAAAAAACTTGATAATGAGGATGAGGATTAGCTCCCAGCTGGAGCCGTGACCCAAACATTTATCCAATAGTATGATAGGATCCTATAGATTACAGCACATTGGTGTTTAAGAATAAATCCAGACTTAAGTCCTTGTAAGAATCTTTGCCAGAACTGATGATACAACAGATGACAAGAAGAATGGACCAAAGTTCACTCTTATGATGTACAAAACTGGTAGCGATAAATGTCAAAATATTTACAGCTGTATCTACTGGGAAAGGTAGGAATGTATGTTGTATGTATGCTTCAGATTTCCTTTTTATATGAAAAAAAAATTATTCCCCAAAACTGTCTTTGCTGGTCTGTCATCTGTAGTGTTGGTAAAATAGATCCAACTTTTTCAAGGTACTATGAATATTTTTGCCTGGGCTTTGTTTAAATAATGATTTGGTTGAATCCACAAACCATCCTTTTATCTAATAGGTGAGGCAAGACCTTCAGCAAAAAAAGGCTCTCTGGTGTTTCTTTGATCGTTTCTATACAAGTTTATCAATCTCATCCAACATTTGTATGAACTGTGACTACAGGTATTAGCAGGAAATGATACACTGACCAATAGATAGAAAGCTTTAACAAACTTCTTTGGCTCCATATTTCCTACGACACTGACAGGAGAGTCAGTCAGATCAGTGAGGAGGGAGGGGCAGGATACTAAAGTAGAAACAATGGTCTTCCACAGTGAATCACAGAGCCTCTCTCAAAGACCTAGGATAAGCAGAGCAGATTAAATAAACAGATAACTGAACATTTTAAGAGCCAAGGTTAGAATATGCTTGGCTGATGGAGGGCCTCTTAAATCTGCATTGCTCACAGCACCATGGCAACTTGAGAGCGTTTCCATGTAGAACGGAGACTAGTACCCCTGACAGATATATGCATGTTTACATATATACATAGGTGTTTGATTTAACGAGGAGACTAATTTATCTTTTGTTTTATCTGTTCTAAACAGCAGCAAGAGATGCCTGGTAGATTATACCTGGAACAGAAGAGAAGAAAGTCGGTTTCAGAGCATGATGTTAACTGTTCTGTCAAATTGTTATGTTGCAGCTCTGATGATCCTCAGACAACTAATCAAAAGGGATCCACCCTGACGATGCAGTTTCCATCCAAGTGTGAGGGGAAGGAGCTTAAAATCCTTGTCCAGCCGGAGACTCAGCACCGGGCTCGCTACCTAACCGAAGGCAGCAGGGGCTCAGTAAAGGACCGCACCCAGCAAGGCTTTCCTACCGTAAAGGTACCGATGGCACCAATATCACTTCATCATCTTTCTAATAATATTTGTAGGGTGGGTTGTGTTGCAGTAAGTTTACTTACTTATCAGTTTCTATGTCTTATTTTCTGTGGGGAAAAAAATCAAAAAGTAACAGTAATTCATTTTAATATAACCTGGGCAGTGTGTCTTTCTTCATATTCTTAGCATTATAGGATTAACAGGTTAGAGTGAACAGCTATAGCCACTCAGTGAAAAAACGTAATTGTTGTACACATCAGCTAACTGCATCAAGTTGGTGGGTTTAGTGGAAGTCAACAAAATGCTTGATTAGAGATGGTGATACTGGTGGAGGCAGAACTTTCTCCCATTTAATTCAATCTAATGAGGCACTCTGTCAAATGAAACTTTAAAAACACCTTTCTAGTCCAGGTGTGAAACTCCAGGTCAAAAAAATAATAAAGTTAGTGTAACGTTCATGTGAATTTCTAGAAGTTAAAGTCTCTCAGGAGCCTAAAATATGTTGAACTGGGAAATGTAGACTTCTTTCAGTTATTTTAGTCACGTTAGTGATCATGTGATCTTCTCAGCAGATGTGGAAGCTGAATCAGTCTGGTGGGTTCTTCACTGGTTTTATTGTTCTGTAAAGCATTAAATCTATTTTAAACTAGACTTTTACAAGCTGCAGATAAAACACAGAATAAGGTTTTTAATAGGCTGATATATTTAGCTTTTTTACAACGCCAGGTAACTTTAAGGTCTCTTACTTTGTCTTGCAAAATGGGTCATATACCCTTGATCAGTCCACTGTTTGGTCTTTTTATCAAAACTGTAAAGTTTGTAGTGTTTTATGGCAACGTTACGTGGCAGACAAAGCAGTAAAGTCAATAACTGTGAACTGGAAAGAAAAGGATGTTTTTTTTTTAGTCTAAAAAAAGTTAAGGAAGTCTTCTGGACGGGCACATCTTTGTTAAAACGTTTTCTCTTTTTCCAAGAGGCGTCTTTAGTCTGAAGAGCTGGAGTCGAACTGAGCCTTGTAAGCAATACCTACGCTCAATCGGTCAACCAGTTTAATGGCTGCAGTTGAAACTGGTTGCTTGTATGAAACAGAGGAGCAGGAGTCTAACAACTTACTCACCTTCTTTATTTTTCTACCTGGAATATTGAGATGCATTGGTTTTTTTTTTTTTTTTCTATTGTTATTACTTCTGGAGATCTGAAGGTATACTCTTCCTTTGTTTTCCACCTTTCATTTAGCTAAAGTAGAAAAGAGTGAAAAGGTGATCTGTTTTTATGAGTCATGTAGTGAATATGGCAAATATCCATTAAATGATACAAAATTCAACTTTTCAGCCTAGAATCAAAATATGTTCCTTGTCACCCTGTAAACGCCACCCCTTATTTAGACATGGTTATGGCAGCATCATGCTGTGGGTTTGATTTTTCTCCAGTAGAAGCAGGGAAGTGAGGCTGAGATGATATGAAGAGTTGGTATGAGTTTGATACAGAGAGGGAAACAAATACAACCTGAGCCTTAAGAAGAAGGTTGACCCTTTAGTAGGACAACTGGCTTAGGCATTAAACCAGAAGTTAACATCAAAGCATATCTGTGCATAAAAAAGGGCCAAGTCAATGTTAAAACTTAATGCACATACAGAGTTTGTGGAAGGAGTTTGGGATCAATGTCAGAGGCCCTGTCTTCAAGTCTGACTGCAGGACCAGAGATCGCAGGAGATAATTTGGTGTCTTTAAAAAGAAATAAGTAAGAAAAACCAATTGTAATCAAATGCCCCTTTTGTTGTTTACAGCTGGAGGGTGTGACTGAACCAGTGGTACTCCAGGTGTTTGTTGGTAACGATGCTGGGCGCGTGAAGCCGCATGGATTTTACCAAGCTTGCAGAGTTACTGGTCGCAATACCACGGCATGCAAGGAGGTTGATATCGACGGCACAACTGTGATTGAAGTGTCCCTTGAACCAAGCACCAACATGACACTGGCGTATGTAGCAATATATTTAAGTGTTGCTATTGTTTTTGATATTGAATTTTACAATATTGTGATCGACTAGAAAGTTCCCCTTTTGAATAAATGTAGTTTTTTTTATGTTTAATTGTACCTCTCTGTGACGAGTCAATACATATATTCCATATTTGGTATAGGTGAGTTATAAGATGAAAAAATATTTCATTTATTTCCTTGATATTAAGTCTTGCTAACATCTGATTTTAAATTCAGTACCTAAATTCTGAAACGAGTCCAAGCAAGCCTAAAGTCATTTATTCCCTGTGTTCAGAGTCGACTGTGTTGGGATCTTAAAGCTCCGTAATGCTGACGTCGAGGCTCGTATTGGTGTGGCCGGGTCAAAGAAGAAGAGCACACGTGCTCGCTTGGTGTTTCGGGTCAACGTACCCCGCTCAGATGGATCAGTGCTCACTCTGCAGACTCCCTCCTCTCCAATTCTGTGCAGTAAGTTGACCTTCCTGTTTGTCCGTGTTCAAACACCGAGTTATAATCTCAATGAAATAAAAGATTATTTAAAAACCTGTAAATTAGTGGGATGTTGAAAAATTGTTGCATTACTGAACAAATGAGTTTAACCTTATAGGAATCAAACTAAAGAAAAAGAATAGATTAACCTAAAACCCACTTGGTTAATAATTACCATCATTTTTTTTTCATAAATCCAGAGGTCAGCAGACTGTTCTCTTTCAAAGTTAGTATTTGGGGACACTGTACGACTATCCCATTAGACTGAGTTCTTTGATAATGTCTCCAACGTGAGGGCGTGGTCGGTTTTAACAAACAGGAAAGACGCCTAGAGCCATGTGTGGATTAGAGACAACCGCTTTGAGGGTAGCAGAGGAGAAAAAGAGGTACAGAACTAAACAATAGAGATGTGGAAGTCTTTTGTTTATGGTAGAGCTTGCATGCAAAACCAGGGAAATGTCTTTCCTCAAAACAAGAAAAAAATTTTAATTCCCACTGGTCGTGTCCGTGTGTGTGTGTGCACATGTTGGGTTGTTGGAGAGTGGTCCTGATTTCGCAAGAAATCATTTCTGTAAAAAACAAATTAACGCTGAATTGAACAACCTTAGACTTATTTAAGTAGATGTAGATTTTCTTTATTTGGGTCAGCAACATTTAAAGTGAATAAGAATGCATTTGCAAGTTATCAAAGAGTTCACAAGTTGATTAAATACATGAAATTTCCTCTAAATTAATTTCATCCTGGAGCTTGGATCATTTTTTTTCCTTTTTGACATATTTTGTCCTGGTACGAAAGTCAAATCAAACATTTGATTTGTTTTGGTTGCATTGGGATGTCAGAGCAGATTTAATTTATAATCGGAGCACAATGGAGTATTTCCCCTTGTTGCATAGCTGACCTTGTTAAATTGAAGGGATGATAGACGGGATCGAGTTCAGGCAGCAAACCCAAACATCCAGACCCTGAACATCGTCTGGCTGACCTCTGAAGATCAAACGATCCTGTCCTCATCTTGCAAAGAACTTAGTGTAAAAGCTAAATAAAAGAAAACTGACATGTGATATTTGCTCTTACCTTCCTTCTTAATCACATGTATATAGTTTAATAAAATGCAAAGTATAAAAACTGCTAAACAAGAAAAAGTAATGCTTTGTAAACCCATCACATCTCAACTGTGGGAAATAATTTCATTCTGGATATCTATACAGAGGGTGGGTAATTTCTTAGGAGCAACAGGATTCCATATTCTTTGAATAAAACTGATCTACTCATAAAGGGATTATATCAGCAGAAGGTGAAACAGAAAAAAACCATTTGTGACATTTTATATCTATTTGCTATAGTAACAACTCAATCAAATATCCAGTAGTTTGTGTGGCCTCTATAAGCCTTTATCCGTGTCAGACGATGCTGGAACCAGGTCCGTGTGAAGAAGTGAAGGGTGTCCTGGGGTCCTTCAGTTCCTGAACAGTAAATGACTAAGATGCTAGAGAGTCTGAGCTGCAGCCTGCTTATGTCAGATGACCTCAATGGTATCAGTTCCTCCAGGAACTGACTTGATATTCTGCGATTGAAAAGTGTTCCTTTATTTTTCAACACTGTAAATACTGAAATCTTTACATTTAGCAGGCTTTTCTCATGTGACCCTGAAACTGATCTTTTTTTTTTTTTTTTTTTTTAAGATCTTTTTAATACTTTGTGTTTTATACACAGAGTGATCAAATGACAAAAACGGTACAAACTAAACCAATCAAACTTCTTGCCAACACTAATATTGCTTTAAATTCACAAGGTGTTTTAAACCAATCATTACATTCACGGTCTTAAAACTAGCATGGAACCTGATCTTACCCACTTCTGCAAGTTTTCCAAGATTAAAATCTAACTAATATCAATCAGAAGTGACACAAATCTCCCCTTTTCAAGTGGTGAGAACTGGTTTAAAAGTAAAATCGATTGGCAACCCCCCTCCCCTACAGTTTTCTCTTCACTGTGTTAGAGGTGAGAGCGCATTATTAGGAAAAGCAAAAATCAATGCAGCTCATCAGTGTTGTCTGTATCCTCTGTTTTCAGCCCAGCCTGCAGGGCTGCCAGAGATATTGAAGAAGTCCCTGCACACTGGTTCAGTGAGGGGCGGAGAAGAGGTTTTCATCATTGGCAAAAACTTTCTGAAAGACACCAAAATCATATTTCAAGAAAATGTATCAGGTAAGAAAGAAAAAAAAAAAAAACTGGTTTAGGTTTATCCTATTTAATTCAGGCTTTAAAAACATCTTTTCTCTGTTCCAGATGAGAAGTCATGGAAGTCAGAAGCTGAAATTGACATGGAGCTGTTTCACCAGGTGAAAAGTTGTTCTTATTGTTCTGTCATATTTCTAGATGATTAAAGGTTATTACCAGTAAAACCATTGAATAAATAATCTTAAACTCAGTGCCATACAGGGCTTTTAAGATATAATCACTTTAAATGGCTTGTGGTTCAAAGGTGTAAGTAGTTTCATTGTGTTCTGACCTAATTACTCTCAGTCTGTCTCAGTCTGTGTCTTAACAACCAGGATTAAACCTTTGCCCTCGTAAAAATAAAGTGACAGAAATACATGAGATGACTAATTTATACCACTTAACCTTTACTGCATTTATATGCATGTAATTCTTGCTTTTTATTGTAATGAAAAGTTGTTTTGTTTATTTTTTTTTTTTCCAGGGTTTTTTCAGTAGTAATAGTGTCTATTTTTATACCGAAATGTCAACACTAAAACTGTGATTTTGAAGTGCCAGTAAGAAGGACAGAGTCATAAAACAAAGTTCAGGACATTCATAAAAAGACTGCAGACACAGAAATGAGCAAGTCCATTTTTCCCTTATACGCTGACTGATCTGACCTCAATATCTGTTCACATTGATTTGTTCAGGTTTGCATAGATTTTTCCTGCTGTCTGTGACTAAGTTGACTCATTTTTTTTGATTCCTGTCTTTACCCTTAAGAATCACCTGATCGTAAAGGTACCTCCATATCAGAACCAGGCCATCGCCTCTCCTGTCTGTGTGGGAATCTATGTGGTGACAAACGCTGGCAGGTCCCATGATGTTCAGCCATTCACCTACACTCCAGATCCTGGTTGGTTTGACTGCATTTCTGTCTCAGAAAATGTCTTTACTTAACTGCAGTGGTCATTAACTATACTTTTTTTATTGGAAGTAATTTACCCCCCAGCAAATTTAATTTAAATGCTTAAAAACTAGTAGAGAATGTGTTTTATGGTAATGTTTAGAGAGGGAGCCTTAATCCAGCAAGGCAAGTCTTTGCACAATTGAATAAACTTTGACTTAAAAGAACCCCCGGCAAACCTAATGCTTCCTATCATTGGCCATTTAAAACTGATGCTTACACAGTTGTGTCTCTTACTAACAGTAATACTGTTTTTTGTGCAGTATTTTAAGCTTTTAACTTAACAGGTTTTGTTTTAATCGGATTAAGGCAGCTTATTTCTCCTCATTCAACTATATCAAATTATTCTTACTGATAGGTTTTCCTGCTTTGTACAATAAATATAAGAAGTTTTATTTAGTCACTACCATTACGTTTTCCCATCTCTTATTAATAAAGCCAAAATCAGACAACACTGCCACCTACAGGTCAGTGTTCATAATAATTTTTAAGAGGTGTAGCTCCTCCCCTTTCTGAAAGGGAATTCCCCACATAGCGCTGATATTCATCTGTTAGTTTTAAGCTTCTTTGGGTTAAACAAGGAAATATCTCACTGAAAGGTTTTATAGTATTAATTAAAACAATCTGATAATTCTGTTCTATTCAGCAATAGTCATTCTATATTCTCCTTTTTTCCAGACAATCTTGCAGTACAAAATGAAATCCCTGTAAAGAAGGAGATACCCTCTCCAGGAAAGACCTGTTCTTATGATGAGCAACTCAAAGGTTGGTCATTCTATCCTCCCCTTGATTGATCTTGATTGTAGATGAGACTCAAATTTAAATCTTGACCCCGATCCTGTTATTCTACAGCTGTAGATAGTGCCTTAATGCCTTCGATGCTGCCTTTAGTAAAGAGAGAAGATGTCACCCCGATGGAGGTGACAAACAACCTACAGGCATCTGGAGTATTTAAGGTGAATTATTGAGCTTTATTCTGCTTTTATGCATTTGCTCTGTGAAAACAGGTGTGGTTTGCTTTACTCTTTACTGCACTGATCTGTTTATGTTTGTCGATGCTGTTTTATAAGTTAGATGCTATGTTTAAGACTCGTCAATTAAGATCTCAAATTAATGGGCTTTATTTGTTTGGTTTTTTTTCTTCTACAGCAAAATGGAGATCTTTGTGCACCCCCGCCAAATCAAGATGTAGAAACAGCCCATCTAAATAAAAGCATAGTTTTTAACAATAACCTGCCTCAGCCTGCAGGCGATCCAGATAAAACCAAGGCTGCTGCTTTTCCCAATGTTGAACCTTTAAGCACCATCCAGAAACAGGATATTGCCGCTAGCAACTCATTCCCTTTGCCTGCAGAGTCTTTGCTCTCACGAGGCTCCCAGCAGTTTCTCTTGGAGCCCAGAGACGGTCTGATGCGGGAGAGGTCGGGCAGCATTTCTGGAGGAGTGTCCAGGCTGTGTGTTGAACCTGCCCCCCAGCAGCCACAGCTCTCGCTCTTTCCCGCAGATGAGGTTGCTCAGCTAGAGGAGGCCGTGAGACAACTTAAGGCTAAAGGGTATTGTAACTTACCCATCCAGGCAGACAACTCTATCGCCAAACAGCAACAAATCCAACACCAGCAACAGATTCAAAACCAGCAGATCCAGCAGCAGCAAATTCAGCAGCAGCAACAACAACACATCCAACACCAACAGCAGATGCAAACCCAGCAGATTCAGCAACAGCAGCAGGTTTTGGAGAATTTACAACTCTTCCAGTCTCAGATGCAGATGCAGTGTGGCATGTTCCAGGATGCTGCCCAGACCAAGAGCTCAGACCTCCAAGGTTCACCACAGGGAGTGGTGACTAACCAGGCATCGCTTTACCCACCAGAGCAACAGCAGCAGAATCAGCAGCAGCAACAGGCTGCTCTCTTTCAGCAGGCAAACGACATCTGTTCAATGCAAACCGGCTTCCTCCAGCAGACCCCCACCCACCCCTCACCGACCATGTTCCACAGTCCCAGTCCATTGGCGGAAACACAAGATCCACAAGGATCTATTTTTCAGAAACCATCCCAGGAGCAAGTCCAGGCTGCTCTTTTCCAGAACACCATGACAGCCCTGCAATCTCAAGAGCAGCAGCAATCTCCCACTGGACTTTTCTTGCCCCAAACACCCATGTCCACTGGGCTTACAACTGGTAGTTCCCAACAACAGCAGCAGCAACAACAGCAGCAGGAGCAGCAGCAGCTGGCCTTCCTCAATGCTCTACAGTCCTCATCACCTGAACAGCAATCAGTATTTCAGAACCAGGCCCAGATGCCCCCCATGCAGCAGAGAAGCCCCATGGAGCAGCAGCAATCACCTCAGCCTCCACCACTTCCTCAGCCTTCCCCGCAGCCAGCCATGTTTCAGAGTATTTCCTCTCATTCATCTCCAAACACACTGTCTCCAGGGCAACAGCAGCAGCAGCAACAGCAGCCTGGCTTAATGTTCTGCAACAACAACCTGTCCCCACAACCCCAATCCTCTAACCTCCTTTTTACCACTCAAGGCCAAATGCCTCCCCTAACTACCAGCAGTCTGGTTTCACAGGACTCCCAAAACCCCTCGTTGATGTTTTCCCAGGCCAGCATGGTGACTGTAAATCAGCAGAGCCAACCTGAGCCCATGACTTTAGGAAATCCTACCAACTCACCACAACAGGTCATGTTTCAGGAGCAGCAGCCAATGCAGTTAGGCAATAGCCCCAACAACCAACAGGAGCAGCCAGTGGGTCTCTTCATCCCTCCATCCAACATTCCTCCCATGCAGGGAGGGATGGCTGTGCCAGAGCTCACGCAGTCGTCCATGTTTGCCTCCCAGAACGGTGTGGCAAACCTTCCAACGACTACCTCCTCTCCAGTCCAGCAGCCAGGAAGTCTGTTTCAACACACAGTGAATGGGAGCATCAGTCAGCCCAGCCAGCCTCAACAGCCTAGCCTCTTCATCTTCGGGATGCAAAATGGTAAGGGTGTTATTAGCACCTTTTTAAACTGGTGAGATAACAGAACAATAAACCTCAGGAAGCTGGACTTGAAGGGGTAATTACAGGCCAGAGTTGGCGTGTTTAATGCTTCAAAACATGGATATCAAACCTTAGAAGTCTTATTTAGAGTTTGCCACAAGACACAAAGGAAAAGAAAGGCTATGGTGATATGAGACTAACGTAGACCTACCGTAAATGCTACATACATGTGGGAGAAAACTTAACAGTGTACTACATTTAACATCGAAGACACCACACTGTTAAAACAAAGTGCTGGATAGTTTGTTTTCTGGGGATGTTTTTCTTCAGCACAGAGAGGAAAGCCAATTGGTAGATGGATAGTGTTGAGATATTTTTTCTCAATGGTTATTATTTTGTGAAATAAACCCTACAGTTGTGTATTTTTCCTTAAAACAAGCTATTTATGTTCTTGTAAAAGAAAAAATATCATAGTTTTTAGTAGACATTTTTTTCATGTCTTGTTAAAAGGTGCTCTTAAAAATATTGAAACTTAACTGCAGATATTTTTCTTTGCATGTAAGTGAAATATTAGCTTTTTTTGCCGCAGAGTTTTTAAAGGTTTTTCTTTTCTTCTTGCAGAATGTGGCCAGCTGATGAACAATCCTGGAAACACGGTTTCAGATCAGATCATAGCAATCAGCCAGTCCGGTCAGAACCAACAAGAGAGCGAGGCTCGCATCCAGTCCCTGCTCAGCCAGTCTATGTCCCAGACTGGGAGCAGTGCACAGGGCAGCATGGAGGTCTCTCAGAACATGGAGAAGATCAATGATCTGCTTGTAAGCCTGCATGAATCAAGCAGCCCTCTCCCACGCTCATTCTAAGTGTCATAAGTGCTTGTGGGTTTTTATTTGTTGGGTTTTTTTTTGTTGTTGTTTTTAGCTGGATAAATCTGGAAAAATCAGTTAAATATGCAGAAGAGATCCAAATGTTGTGTGTGATTACTACATGTGGGTCTGGTCCTGCAGCACTGAGGCTAGATTCACACAGCTGCCGACTTTTACTCAGCCAGTCTCTTCAGTCAGAAATATTAACGACTTGTGTAAATAAGAAGGACTTTTAAGACAAACTGCATCACTTCTTTATCTGTACAAGTCTGGATTTAGGAATGGGCTGACAGTGACCAAGAAAGCATGTTTTCTGAGACTCCCTTTGACTAAAACTCATGTGAAAATAGTGACGAACACCTGATCGAGTCTGATCAGACAAGTGGAATTCAAACTGTTCTTTCATTTTCTCTTCAGACTGCCAGTCCTGATAGTCATTGAACTTGTTTTTAACTGTAAATATCTACAATATGATGCTATCTATAGCATGTTCCTTTTTTGTTTCTTTTTTTTTTCTTCTTCTTTTTTGGTATTTTGTAAAATATTTCCCAAAGAGTTGGCAGTTTCTGTAAATATACTCTCCTTAATTTCTTTTTTTCTACTTTTTTTCATTATATTGCATGAAAGATGGAACGTTTTGTACAGCAGATAGGTTAAGATGTTGCGGGGTATGTTCGGTCGAACTGGAAGGTAGCTACTGTTTGAAATGGTGCAGATCATCTGTTAAAGGTCTAAGGTGGAAAAAAGAAAGCAAATAAATATGAAGTTGAAGAAGAACCGTAGAAACCAACAATAGAGGTTTAATATAACTAGCTTAATGTTTGCAGTTGGAAGCAGTCGCCTTAAGTCTGTTGATGACAATAAATTCAGTCTAGATCTCTGAAATACCACAAAAGGAGGTTTTGATTTTATTTATTATTTGTTAAATAAGCTTTTTAGGTGCTATATAAATATAGATATATTGATTTATTTACATGAACTATTTAGTCCATTTTACTTTTTACACAAGTCTTTATTAATCTGTTGAGGTTTATGCTCAAGATTTGACAATGCAGTGAAGATGGCTAAACTAAGAGACACATTATTGAATATTATTTATTTTTTTACTTTCACATTTTCTCCATCAAGCTGTGAACCAGGATATAGATATACTATCACTGCAGTCTGTTAAAACGATAAATGTGGTTATTATGGAATATAGTCTACATCAAAAAGAAATATATGGGGGAAAAAGGCATTTATAGCTAATAGGTTTTCTGCTTTATCCCAAGATTAGAAACTGAGGCCGGGTTTTGTGGAAAAAAACAAATGAGGAAAAGCACCTTGAATGTCATTCGGTTTTAATTCCACAGTTATTCCCAAATATATTTTATACTTAACATTTAGTTGTTGACGTTCATTACCGGATACCTAATATTTTATTTCTTAAAATGTGCATTCATTTTTACTTAGAGTTTATTTTTAATTGTCATTTAGAGATATATGTATATACCCGCACCAAAATACAGATAGAGCATGATTTACTTAGTGCATCACTATTTTCAGTTTGATGGTTAGATCATTGCTTATTTTCAATATCTCTGTTAGATGGGCGCACAAGAACTGGAGTAGTATTTGTAAACCAGCTAAAAATGAGCCATTTTCTCTAGTTTTGTAAATACATTGAATTTAGTGAATGTTTAGGAGGAGAAATACTTTCTCTGTAGTTATACATCTGACACAGGTTATTGCATTGAAATGCTGATATTGTGCATGTTGGTCCTCACAGACCGGTCCTTTTTTGTCTGCTGGTGGTCAGTGACTTTAACACCAAAGTTTGACTCTTTGTGCACATCCTAATAAAGCGCCAGTTTTATGGCTCATTATTATTTTTTTCTTTTAATTAATTTTCACTTTTTAAGATCTGCTTCTTGAGAATCCAAAATCAGTTTTTTTTCCAGTTACTTCACTTAACCTTTTTGTTTCTACCCTCAAGATAAAACAGCTTGATTTTCTTTAGTTTTATGTTAAATGCATACATAAACAAAAGTCTTTTATAAATCTTGTAATGAGCTCCTTGTTTTGTTTTGTTCATGTATTAAGACAGTTACATTTAACATTCACTTTAAAATCTAAAACAGCTTTGGTATTCGGATGGAGTTCATGTAAACTTGACTAATGTCATTTGTGGAAATAGGGTGGTTTGAGTGCTGTTGTTTTTTTGCGGTGTTTTAAAGGGACCCTACTCCTGAAGGAATGATGATTTTGGAGAGATGAAATGTCTGGCTTGTTTCAACTTGTGAAATAGAAGAACTGATATTTCCAATGTTGAATATTTATGATTCTATTTTTCTCATTTTGTAGAAAGATGAGTAGAAATGTACATTTTTTTTTTTTTTGTTTTTTTTTTTTAATTACTGATTTAGGTGCATTTAAATAGAGAAATATATCTAACTTATTTGTGCATTGGTGGTTCTTAGAGTTGTGTCCTGCAGTCATGGTTGCATTTCGTTTTGACTGTATTGAGGAATGTGATTATCCCCCCCGCCCCGCCCCGCCCAAAAAAAAATCAGCTTTCTCCTTTTCTACCTGGGAAACCCAAGTCTGCCACCAGGAAGGAGGCCACCTCATTCTACTGTGACTAACGTGAATGTCATGTCTCTGCACTTGATTATTGTTGAGTGAAACCTGGTTGGAGCTCAGAATGTTATAACACAGTCCGATATACTTGCGATCCATATTACTCTCCGGTTTAAATTTTTATTAAGCAGCAATGAAACTTTTCACTTTATTGTCGACTGATGTGGATAATTCAACCGACTGTAACTTCCAAATTCTCCAAAGTGCCTAAATATGTTCATGTTGCGTTTGCAGCTGTTACTAAACTTTGGAAAACCTCAGATGGGGGGGAAAAAAAAAAGTTTGGGTGAAACATCTAGTGCCGTTGCTGGTGGAGCCTTTTTAAGGAGAGTGGAATGTCATATACTATGAATGATGAACATACAAATTACTGTGCATAGTAACTCTGTATATACCACCTCAATGTAAATATTACGTTCATGCAATAGACTTTTTCTGACCAAGTAGTTTTTAGCAGGGCGACATGGCACCATGCTGTCAGACAGAAATGTCAGTATTCATTATGAATGTACTGCTCATATTGTGAATCATTGATTTAAACAGAAAAATATTCCTGATATCCAGAATGTTTTAGCTGCATGTACTAAAGAGGTAATTATTTCTCTCATCCGTGTATGTATGACTTTTACTACGGTCTTTGCTGAGGTATAGAAAAGGGGATGATTATTTTTTCATGAAAGTTCTCATATTTTTATTAGCTCTTGCATTTGAAGTATTTTTTTCTTTTTTTTTTTTACATCTAAAGCTAGTTTGACATCAACAAACTGAGTAATGGCTTGTCTAACATTAGATTTTCTTAGTGAATACTCTTAAAAAAACCTGCAGGGATTGCACACACCACCTGAGAAGAGAGAACTGTATAATCCAGGTTGATTTACTGTTAGTGCCTTTTAGAGTTTCTGACTAAAACCTCAACTACAATTTGAAGCCATATCACCTAGAGTTTGCTTTAAGTGTTTGATCATTTTGAAGCTTTATCGGTCAGTCCTTTATTCTGCATTGGCTATTTCACATATGCATTTGTCCTACTAATACTCAAACAAAACAAAAATAAATCCATTGCATTTATGCTAAGTAACATGAATGCAGAAAGATTTTCTTAGAAACTGCTATGCAGCTGATACACTTCAATTTTACATCTGTTTAAAACATGTTTTGGTTCCTGTATATCCCTCTATGTTAAACCACAGAAGAGAAGCTAAATAAGACATTCTGTTATGTTCTTTTAAAAAAACATTTGATTTTTGGCTTATTTTCAGTGAGGGAAAAGTCTTTCATTGTGGATTACCATCTTGCTTATGTGATTTATACTGGTAGGTGTCTGTTGGTCTTGCAGTTTACTGGAACAGTGATTTCTCTAAGGCCATCTCTGTTATTATATGGTGTTTTCTAGTCAGTAGAAATCAATATCTGTGCTGATTGGAGTCATTAAGCAAACAGTGACCGAAAGAATAAATAGCATTTAAAATTTTATTCTGAGATCCCTCTGCAAATTCTGTTACCCAGGTCAAACTGTTCTCTATCAAACAGCTGTGGAAATTATGTTTCTAACCATCTGAGCAACGGTTAATCATCCCTTATTGGGGGAAATGTCTATGTATATATTTGAAGTTTGTTTTTGTTACTTATTTTATTGCATTTAAATTTTGTAAACCAAATGCAATCTGTAATTAAACTAATATACTTCTAAACATTAGTGGTGTTTTACTTTATTCCTAATAGTGAAGGACAAGATACTTATCCTGTCAAAGTGCCTCATAAGTTAATTAATAGGGCTGGGAACTCTCTTAGAGATAGGGTAAGGAGACCCAGGAGTCAATGGAGGAACCGTGCCTCTCAGCTGGCCTTGGAGCACCTCGGGCTGCTCCCAGCAAAGCTGGAAGAGATATCTGGGGAGAGGGAAGTCTGGGAGGCTCTGCTGAGACTGCTGCCCCCACAACCCGGTCCCGGATGAAACAGAAGATGACAAGATTTTAATGTAGTATTTGGTTTTGGAATAAAATCTAACTCTGTATCATCATTCAAAAACTGAGGTTTATAATGGGAAACCAGGAGAATTTTAAGTGTTTGTAAAAGCTTCTGTTAAGGTTGATTTGAATGGGAAATTGGTCCTCAGTTGTTTCTGTAGCTTTAATAAAGAGTTAAGAAGGTCATCTAGATTCCTTAATTTCACAAAATGTTTACTATTGCACAAACAATAATCCTCAATGTTTTCCAAAAAGGGTCACAAGGTCAAATCCTTATTTTCAATACGGTCATAAAGTCTCACAAGTATTTAATAATATAGCCTATGTATTTTTATTTCATGTTTTTATCTTAAAAGAAAGTCTATCCTTTAGCTATTTAATCATCTATTTTTCATCAGTTTATTACTGTAAATGCTTAGAAGTAACTTTAAATTTCAGCATTATTTGTGTGGGTTGAACCATTATTATGTTGAGCTTAGTAATTACATGTATTTTGGAACTTCAGCTGAAAAACCCACCAATGACCTAATTTGAGATCATTTGCAGAGGATTTGTATTTTAAATGTTCAAGTATTTCAGAGAGTTCATGATATAGTGCTACAGGGCAAGGTGTGCTAGAGTTAGAAAGAGAAACAAAAAGTTGTAGCTGCATGGTATGATGCAACAACAAAGCAATCTCATATGGGCTGCATTTTCTATTGAGTGTGTGACCTGTCCTTTCTGTTTTACATAAGAAATAGTTTGATATATGCCATACTCATAAAGAGTTTGTCATTGTTTAAATTAATGCCATCTCTAAGGATCCCTACTTTGCAGACTTTTTAACTTGGCTTAAAAAGTCCAGATGATATAACGACTGAAGGTTAGTTTGATATTAGTCATCAGTCATCATCATTCGTTTTACTTTCACCAACATTAATGCATGAAAATCCAATATACATCTTGCTGTTCTTAATGTGCTTTTGTAATTTGGTGAGCAAAATATTTAACAGTGCTCAAAAATAGTCTAATGTTTCGGATCTTTTTAAGTTTAAAATAAAAATGATTTTTTCATTATGATAGATTGACAGAAATTAGTAAACGTATTTTATAAATCATGCCAGTTATGTAGGACTGGAATCATTGGAGTGATTTTAAAATAAAATATGCCATTTTATAGAGACCAGATAACTTATTAACTATAGATAAATATCTCACATTTACTTCTGAAAGCCTAGTTTCCGATATTTCCGAAATGCACCATTAAGCTTTCTTTTAACCGCTGCGCATGCGTAGGGCGCCGTCTCAGACCAGCTCTCTCTTTCTGGACGCAGCATCCTGAACATGGCTGACGTAACAGCGGTGGGCGAAGAGAAACTCAGCAAAAAGTGAGCACATTTCTTTACCATTGAGCTTTTTAACCTTCCGCTACCTCATAATGTTTGGTCTGTTCTGCAATGATGCTTTCTTTTCGATAATAAGAAACCCTTTATTCTTGCTATGCGAAGTCTTGTGACAGCTAAACGAAGGTCCCATATGGAGGCACGCTACACAGCGCCATATCCCATAGTTAAGCTCGCCTCTCCTTCTGGTAGTTGTAGTCCTCAAAGGTAACGGATCTAGGTGCATTTGAAACGTTTGGAGAACAGTAAAACTACAAAATCTATTTCCGTATTTCAACACGTTCCTGGATTCCCTGTTTCTGTAAAAATTAAAAGATTTATATTGTTTATCAATATTTATACTTAACGGAATTGTAAGAAAAATGTGGAGACAGCCTGTTGAATACGCTGAATTCATTTTACTTACCTGCTATCACAAAAAAGAACTAATAAAAATGTTAAAATTTCCATATAATGTTTATTGTTATTAATATTCTAATTATTTCCCTGAGCTCTTGATCTTCTGGGTTTATTTTTACATCAAGCCCCCCCCCTCCAGCCCTACCCCATACACAAACGTTTTCTTGAGCAAAGACAGCCTTTGATTGTCCCCCGTCTTTGCATGTATATCTGTTTTCTCAGGTCCGTCTGCTGACTCTGGTAGCTCAACATGCTGTGCTTGGTCCAGACTGCCAGGCAGCAGCTGTGTCGAGCCTTTGCTTTCAGAGGACAGTGGTTAAAATATGCATCCCCCTGTACAGCTGCCGCACCAGCTCAGTGTCATGCAATCCGATGGAGAGGTGACAAAAGGTTGGTGGCTTTTCCATTTCAATGTGAGAAACAACCAACCTTTTGTCATCAAACTAGATCACGGTCCCCCGTGTAATCTTCATTTTCTTTTTAGTATTTGACAACGGACCATAGGCTGTTGGGAATCACAATGTTGATGTCGTATGTTAGTAAACCTTTTAAATAAGGGAGGACATCCTTGTAGAAAGTCTTTGGTTCCTCTATTGATCTTTTTTTTTTTTTATTCTTTCAGTGAGTTGAAGAGGCGAATGAAAGCTGAGAAAAAGGCAGCTGAGAAAGAAGGAAAAGCAAAGGAGTTGGTGGAACAAACTCAATCCAATGACCATCAAGCACAACATGCCCTGGATGACGAGACACTCGATCCCAATGTAAGACCATCATAAATCATTACTTGATTTATGCTTGAGGATGTTTCGTTTTTGCTAGAGCATATTTAAGAAGTCAAAATCATGCTCAAATTTGTCAAGTGGGTGTTCACTGCTGAAATAAAAAACGAAAGCAAATTGGTGCACAAAGAGGAAATTTAATGATGAGGGTATTTTATATACACCAATTTGTTTTTCAGGAAGTTAAAACATATAAATACCTTGGTTTATATATTTATATTCAAACATGTACCAAGTTTGCTGAAGCAGTTTGCAAAGGGCTTTTATTGATGTAATTGATCTTTTTTTTTCTTTCGGATATTAAGTGGGTCCCTATAAAAGGATTTATATATTATACACAATTTTCTTTACAGCAACATTTTTTTGTGCTGGGTGTTTGCCAGAAGTGATTAAACTGGGTGTACTTCCTTAATCTTGACTAAAAAAGACACTGAAAGCATCTGAATTTAATTTTGCCATTCAAGGTCAATTAATATGTAATGGCCTGTCATCCATGAACCATATGATGCATAAAAGCAAAATAAGTCATTCTGATTAGATACCAAGTATGAAATACGTTTTATAACATAATTTATTGTTTTCTCACAAATTGCCATTTTTAGTTGGGAAAACAATTTAATTCCTAAACAAATTAGACAATCTGTTAGATCTCAGGTAAACAGCAAATAGCTACTTTATTTCCAATAAAGCAATAGCGGTAACGGGTGATGCTAAGGGCAGATTTGTTAGATCAACAAAATGTGTACAACCTATTGTACAGTTTTTAATGCAAGTTGCTGCAGGCTGGCTATTAATGTGTCTGTTACAGCAATACTATAAGATCCGCACCCAGGCTATCCAAGACTTGAAGGGCACAGCTGAAGACCCGTACCCACACAAGTATCACGTAGACCTGTCACTTACAGACTTCATTGAGAAATACAATCATCTACAACCAGGTGACCAGCTGAGCGACGTCGTTCTCAATGTGTCGGGTAACAAGAAGAGTTTTTTTTTTTTTCCTTTCCAGAGTAATCCAACTCCTTATCCTCTGTTTAACTTAACAAATATTTTGCAGGTCGGATTCATGCCAAGAGGGCTTCTGGTGCTAAGCTGCTCTTCTATGACTTGCGTGGTGAAGGAGTCAAGCTACAAATCATGGCCAACTCCCGGTAACCTGAACTTTTACTAGACTTTGGATGAACTTGTAAGCACATTTCAAGGGATGGACCTCACTATTGTGTTTTTTTTTTTTTTTTTTTTATTTTATTTTCTTAACTCTGGCTGGAGCTACAAGTCTGAGGAAGCGTTTGTGGCCATCAACAACAAGCTGCGTCGTGGTGACATCATCGGTGTCCGTGGAAACCCTGGAAAGACAAAGAAGGGAGAGCTGAGCATCATTCCCATTGAGATGACCCTGCTGTCGCCATGTTTGCACATGTTGCCTCACCTCCACTTTGGCCTTAAAGATAAGGTAAACCTGCACAACGATACTTGACCCAAATGGCTGAATCTTTTTTATTGTCCTCTTTCTTTCATTGCTTCTGAGTTATCATAAGTCACTCCTTGTCTCCCTCCCTGTTAGACATTTACTGCTGTATCCTTTTATTGTAGGAATAGAAACCAGAAGAAAAACGATTACTCTTGTATGATTAACTATTGCTGTCATATTCTTACTTTGGACCAACACAATACTTTTTGTCTTTTTCTGCAGTGTGCATCTGAGCTGCTTAATTTAGCTCTCTGCTCATTTATTTTGATGCATTACCCGTTTCCTGTTCTTTTCAGTTTTATTATCCTCAGCCCCTTCATTTCTTTTTCGGATAGCACCGTGTTTAGAAACTGTTTCCACTTTTGTCTGGGAACTTGAAGATTGTAATTCTCAGGGCATTTCCCAGTTAAAGTTTCAATATATGAAGACAATATATTATAAATAAAGGGTTTTTCTTTAGTTTGAAAGCCTTCAACTAAAATAAGGTGAGGGTAACATGACTTTTCTTCTTCTGGTTTATTTGTTAATTTCACGAAAAGGAAACTAGGTTCCGCCAGCGCTACTTGGACCTGATTCTCAACGACTACGTGAGGCAGAAGTTTTTAACTCGAGCTAAAATCATCACATACCTGCGAAGCTTTCTCGATCAGATGGGGTTCCTGGAGGTAAGCTGTGTTTTTGGGATGTTGAAGTTGATCCTATCACAAGTTTAAACACCTAAACCACATATCAAAGCCTTAAACTTGGGTAGATAGCAGAAGTTTGTGCAGATTTTTATTGTATTAGTTTAACCGGGTTTCCAGTGGTAGCCTATAGGCTCGAAGTTGGTCTTGATGATTTCAGATTGAGACGCCAATGATGAACATCATTCCTGGTGGAGCCGTGGCCCGTCCCTTTGTTACCTACCACAACGAGCTGGATATGAACCTCTTCATGAGGATTGCCCCCGAGCTTTATCACAAGGTCAAATGATTTGTCAGTCTCTCTCTTAAACCGACCCTCTCAGTATCCAAATAGTTTCATGTGGTTTGAGAAAATGAAAAATCAAAGCCTTTTTGCTTCGTTTTTGAGGAATGAAGCTTCTATCATCTGAACTCAGTTCATTTTATCTTTGCAGATGCTTGTGGTTGGTGGTTTGGACAGAGTGTATGAGATCGGTCGTCAGTTCAGGAACGAAGGCATCGACCTCACTCATAATCCAGAATTTACCACCTGTGAATTCTATATGGCTTATGCAGATTACCATGACTTGATGGAAATCACAGAAAAATTGCTGTCAGGTTAGTAAAAAAAAAAAGAGCTTTTTTTTTTTCTTCTTAAAACAGTCCTTTTTTTCTTTTATCATTAAAGCATTTTAATAATGCGTTACTTTTGAGTGATGTGATCGTAGCTTAATGCTTGTTCACGTGACCAACATCAGAGCCAGCTTATGCAAAAATGTGCAATCGGCATGTCCACAGAACACCCAAAGACTTTTGTGTTTATTTTAATTATATTTATTATAAATAGCTTTAGGATCAGGGTCTGCAGTTTTAGGTTCTGGAATCAAAAGCTTATCCATTATCGGCATGTATCATTTGCGTGCAGGGCTCCGAAACAGCATTCTATCTAATATTGTATCCAAAAAGTCCTTTGCTACAGCAATAATACACAAACTGACAATGTATTGTTCAATTCTTAAAGTATTTGTCACAGGAGCGGTTTTAACATGTGCTGGGCCCACTTTAACTAGCTATTAGCCCTAAGGTTAATCACCAAGTTCTACTGCTGCTTCCATGGCAACTGGTCACAACTTTTACATATAATAAATAAATAATCCCTCTCTAATAGATCTGAACCAGCATTGCTTACAAAACATGGCAGCATGTTATTAATGATTAAATAACCTAATCGATGCAAATGAAACCTGAGTTCTGTTTTTACTGCATAGCATAGTGCTAACCCACTTAAATATTTGTACGTTTTTGTTTGGTCATTTCTTTTCTTTTTCCAAATTACTTAAAACCCTCTAAAAATGATGTCATGGACAGCAGCTTAAATTGTGATTTATTGAGATGAATCATCTGCTCATTGTGTTTACTAGGTGTGACGGAGCACATGAGAATAATTATTATTAGTCAAGGACAACTTGCATTTCTTGATGATCAGGACTGGTGTTTTCCAATGCTGGTTCTCAAGAGCATAGTTTTAATATATTCTCTTAACTTAATTGCATTTTAACTGTTGCTGATTTTTGTTCCAGAGGGCTATTAAGGATACTCTCGGATACTGACATGCTGTAAAACTTCCATCCCTGTTGTTGTGATGCTATGTTTATTTCAGGAATGGTGAAGCACATCACCGGAGGATACAAGGTGACCTACCATCCTGATGGTCCAGAGGGCAAAGCCTATGAGATTGACTTCACCCCACCGTTTAAAAGAGTGAGCATGACCCACGACCTGGAGAAGATCATGGGAGTTAAATTCCCTCCTACTGACTCCTATGACTCTGATGGTAAGGAGTCATCTTGCTGAACCAGTTTCCTTTGAGAAGTATTATCCGAAGACATTGTATTATATTATTTTCTGCATCTAATGTAGACTTGCAATTTGTTTTTCCAGAGACCCGCAAATTCTTTGATGATCTATGTGCCCAAAAAGGTGTTGAGTGTCCTCCACCCAGGACCACTGCCCGCCTCCTCGACAAGGTGCTCAGAAATGAGCCTTATTAAAACATCATGCTTGTTTCTCATCATTGTGCTAATGTTTGCTCCTTACTCTATAGTTGGTGGGAGATTTTCTGGAGGTCGAATGCATCAGTCCAACTTTCATCTGTGATCACCCTCAAATCATGAGTCCTTTAGCAAAATGGTATGAAGTAAATAGATTTTCATTGAAAATGTAAATTATTTGTGCAAATCTGAACATGATACTTTCCTCTGTTTTAGGCACAGATCAGAAAAAGGTCTAACTGAGCGTTTTGAGCTTTTTGTCATGAAGAAGGAAATCTGCAACGCTTACACTGAATTGAATGATCCAATCAGACAGAGGGAGTTGTTTGAGCAGCAAGCCAAGGTCTGTAAAGACACACTGTCCTGTTGTAAAAGCATTTCCACTCTTTTTGCACCATACTGATGGTTTAAGGCGTCTCTTTAGGCAAAAGCTGAGGGTGACGATGAAGCCATGTTCATTGATGAGACATTCTGCACAGCACTGGAATACGGTCTGCCTCCAACTGCTGGATGGGGGATGGGCATCGACCGTCTCACTATGTTCCTCACCGACTCCAACAACATCAAGGTAATGAAAACCTTTTAAAAACGTTATTTTTCTGCCATGGGAGAAACACGAGGTCTTGTAGTGACCAATATAGTTTTTCTCTTTTTTTTTTTTTTTTTACACAAGAATTTGTGAGGCAAATAAATAAAAAAAATCCAACCGGTGTAATGTAGACCTAACATGCTACAGCCTCATAATAGGAAGTAGTTTGAATATGCCACAGTCTGCCTTAATAATCTGGTTTTAGTTACCGTAGCAATACAGAATGCAATAAATAAAACTACAAAGCAGGATGTTAAGTCAGAAAGTCATCCCAGATCATCATGGATGTGTGAGCATTGAAGTAAAATGGGTGGAGCAGGTTTAAAAAAAAAAAAAAAAAAAAAAAAAAAAAAAAAAAAAAAAAAAAAAAAAAAAAAAAAAAAAAAAAAAAAAAAAAAAAAAAAAAAGGCAGTAACGATGAAGAAACAGCAATGAAAGGTAACTTGAAAAACAAACTGCTTAAAAACAATACATGAAGGAAGATAAGCTATTCTCTGAATAAATTAACTCCAATCCTCTCTTTGCATGTTTTATTAAACCAACATATATGTCACGTGTTAAAAAGATGTCTGAAAAACACTTTAAAAAAATGTGTATATATATAATGTATGTGTGTGTGAATCAGCCAACCTAAAGTCCTGTTCATTTGTGTTGGTATTGCTCTGTGGCTGCTGTCTTCTGAGCTCTAACTCTTTTAGATGAAACTTGAGAATAATTTTTCAGTGCTAAGAGGTATAATATTTAAGAGAAACGTATTCCCATCTTCATATAGGAGCTAAAACTCCGACACTATCTGCCTTTTTATTTAATGTAAAGAGGTATCAGTTTTGCCAGTTGGCTCATAAAATGGTTTGTTAGTGAAAGCCAAACATTATGTAACTTGAGAAAGGTAAAGAGGAGAGGCAGACAGTCCATGCTTTCCTTTGTTATTCTCTTTTATAAGGTTGAGGCTGATGATTAATTTAAAAAAGAGAAAATCCATTATATCCCATTTTCCATTGAAAGCCCTGGGACTTTATTACCTAGAATTTGTATCACCCTGGTGAAAGGAATACTGGTTAATAAATAATTCCCTATTAACCAGCACATTGGCCAGAAAGAAACTGCACTACACCTTCTGTCCAGGGGGTGGCAGTACTAACGCAACTGGTTCTCCCTTTACCTTCAATGCTAAAAACCTTTATGTAAATCCGTAAGCTTACAAAGTTTGACATTTTATTTTTTGTCAACCTGAAGAGTTAAACAAGACTTTATTTTCAAATGCTTGATTTATTTAAAAACTGATTTAAACAGTTGTTTGCTTTATCTTAATAAACCAGGTAAATCTCACACACGGAAGGCATTCTTAGTCTTTGTTCTACATTAAAGTTAAAAGCTTAACTAGTCTAGCAATCAGACTAGTCTATTAGAGGAATTTCTTCACTCTTTAAAGGCATATTTTAAAAAATACAATCACAATTTTGATGAATTGATTACATGGATTAAGTTTTGTGGCGCATTGTCTCACTTAAAACCTCTTAAAATGACTATTTGTGGTAAAACAACTAACGGGTAATGACCCACTGGTTGACATTAGGGTTGCGGTTAGCCGAAGATCCCATTTCGCATCCTGGCAAAGTAGGCAGCTCTCACCAGCCTAAAATAAGGCCCTGCAGCTGTACACAGTCTAGGTAGGGTGAATTCATCTGGTAAATATGGATGGAAACGACACCCAGGCTTTGATTAATTTTTCCATTTAATGAAGCCTGAGAACTTGAGATTCCCTTTCGTCTGTCGAAGAAAAAAAGGAATAAAGGTTATTTTAATGGGGGGGGGACCTCACAGTCATGGAGAAAAACTTTTCAAGCTTTTAGTTTTTCATAAAAATGATCCCAAACATTATCCTCTCCCTCATCAGACTGTAAAATCTAAATATAATACTTGGTCTTTTACAGGAGGTGTTGTTGTTCCCAGCCATGAAGCCAGACGATAACAAGAAGGCTGAAGGTCCTCAAACTTCTACCTAAGGCAATGACTCCTGGTCTCTCCCTCTGTTTCATATCTGCAGAGGCCCCTGCCAACTCTGGGTCTTGAGCAGATGTGTAGATTTTATCTGTTTTGGTTTGTTAAAAAGTTGAGTTTATTGGTCATTAAGGGAAATGATTAATTCAATGGCATATGACTGACTAGTATTACTCTTGTTTTTATTTCATCTGCTCATCATACTGACTTTCTCCTCTTTATTTCGAAAGGTTTTAAAGGTCTCTGTTATCCAAGGGGTAAATATTAGACATTTGACCCAGAAATGATGTGATATCTTACTCTATGCATCTGAGTTACTGAGGGAGTCCTTCATTCTAAAACCAAAATAATAAATGGATTTGATACCCAAGCAACTACTCAAACCTGGTGTTTGATGCTTTTTTTTGTATATTCATGTCATTTTTAACCAGTCTGCTTGTTTCCCTGTCTAAGATTTTTCATGTTGGGTCTAAAAATTTAATATCAATCTTCCAGGAAAATGAAATAAGTTTAAATAAAGTGCAAATGAATCAATTGTCTGTTTGTTGTTTCTCCTAAGATATGGCTTGACTTAATAAAATGCATCTTCCCAGATTTTGTTAAAGAAGTATATGAATGAAAGGGAAATATATGGGCAAACCTAAAACTCACAAATATTATCAACTTATTTTTTCAAATTTTATGTGACAATAAAATGTCCAGGAAGGACATAAAGGCCTGCCAGGAATATATCGACGCCTTAAAGATCAAATCTGCAATATAAAAAAATGTGCTCTTAAAGACAAGGCCAGTGGTTACTATCCAGGTGAACCATTTGGATGTTAGATGAAATGCAGGGAGCAGTAGATATTGTAGCTGAAGGGTCTTTCTCTTTTCCTAACATATGCTATGGATTGATCTACTGTGAAGATTGGTTTAATAAGTTTATGTTTGGAAAAATGTTTCTTCTGCTCAAATGTGTTATTTTGTGATCATGTTATTTGCAGGCATTCTTTTCTAACTTTGTTCTATTACTTTGAAATACCAGAATTTATACATAATTCTATTTGATTACATCATTTTAAAAATTGAATCAAATTTTATGAGTCAAACTCAGTGCTTGAGTAGCCATTTATTCAAGTATTTTTTTTTACTCTTAACTAAGTAATTTAATTTCTTGCATGACTACTTTCTACTTTTGCGTGAGTAATACAATGTTAAAAAAGTGCTCCTCTTGAGTTAAGTTGTACTTTCTAACCCCACCACCAACCTGTAGACCTGCCCACGGAGGAAGGACGCTTTGCAACAAGGTCCTCACAAATACATGGGTTACACAAACTTTACAAAAATATATGTTCATATTTGAAAAATGAATCAATCAATCACTTTTAAACAAATCATTTGATCAGATGCTTCCTCTGACCTTTGATCTCCTACTTTCTCCTCCTCCACCGCTGTCCTTACGCGAGCTCGCCGGGATGGGGTGCGCGCTCCCGCATTTTGTGTGTGCCCAGTGTTTTGCGTGTGTGTGTGTTTGAATGTGTGTTGTGGGTTAAACGGTGTCTGCTGCAGTGCAGAGTGAATGAAGATGGCGATGAGAGCAGCTCTGCGGTCTCTCTCCGTAAACTTTTCTCCCAGGCTGCCCCAACTTTCATCCCCAGCGCTGGTTTCAGCCACTCGGCTTCTCTACAGGAGTGGATCCTGTCGGACTCTTAGTACGACTTCGGGCCTGTGCAAAGGTAAGAGAAAAGAAAAACAAACTAAAGTACCAGGGACGCAGGGATGGACCCAAATCTCCATGCGGATAGAGAGCTCATTTTAATCTGCTACAAAAATAGGAAGATAAAATTGCCTAAATATGAGGGCATGTAGATATTTGCCAACTTTAATGTTTTTAATTATCATTTATCCTGTGAACATAACCACGTGTTGCATGCTTTATTTCATTAACCACGAGCTCCCGATTAGACTGTTAAGTGTAAACCCATGTGCACCAATACGCAAATGTCCCCCATGAAGCTGGAGATGGGCCTCCTATAAAAAAGGGATTTGTAGAGTAATGGTTATCCACCCAGCAGATGTCATGTGTTTGGAGTTGTAAGATCAGAAAAAAATAACTAGTGCACTGATTTATCGTTCACATGATTTAGGTCATGCTTCAGCATCTCTCACCATCCCAAATCTGGTTTAAACCTGAATGTTTCTGCCTGATCTGATGCCAGCTCTGGAAATTGGTGAGGCATTAGCCTGCTTGGGGCATTGTTAGGTTGACAGTATGAGCTTGGAAATACAATGCTTCAGCTCAGCACTGGGAATTACTGTGAACACAAGTTATTTTTGTATCTGCTGGGGTCCTTTCCTAAATGCACAACTGCACCTACAGAAAAGCTCACTATGCTGTTAATTTTTCTGCATTATTGCATAAGCAAGTGCCCACCGTGAGAAGACTGTGGTTCATATAAAAATGTATAAACACTCAGAGTGTTGTTTTTTTTTGTCTTGTGTGAATAATCATCTTTATTCTTACAATTCACATAACCCTTTTTAAATTTGCACATTTTTTTCTCATTAGCCCTCAAGTTCACTGAGAAGCATGAGTGGGTGCTGGTAGAGAGTGGAATCGGCACTGTGGGTATCAGCAACTACGCTCAGGTTTGTTTTTTAATCAGTCATTTATGGGACTCTTTGTTCTGACTCTCCTGTTTGCAATCTAAAAGGTGTTGAGTACTGCACTTTGCTCTAAGCAGAGCCACTATATCAGGGTACTTTACTGGTTTATGACTATTCTATGGATTGATTGACTGATCATTGATTACCACCAAGCAGCAGAGGTAGGTGCATCATTTTAAGTCCATATATTTGATTAACTGTAGATGCCGTAGCGGTAAATAAAAGCAGGATTTTTTTATTCTAAACCTGAATTAAGCAGTTGATAAGTGATTGTTCTTTCTGGTATTTCCAATGCTAATAAGACAGAGAAGCGGCTGTTAATTAGGAGATGATCAACAAGCAGGAGTGGAATCAGCAATCAGTAGATGTGCTTTACCAGAAGTTTTTCTGCAGGGGGTACTATGCTCGAGTCATTAAAAATGAATGTCCTATATTGTTAAATAAATTGTAAAAATCAAAGTTACCTTTTACCTGTTATAAAATTACATAAAAAATAGCATAATTGGAAGGACAAAAGCAAAGGTTATGTTTTAAGCTTGTCTTTGAAGGCTGTATTCGTGCAAGAAAACAAGTAGAACAAGAAAAATAAATGTTTATTTCTTTTTGTCTACTTGTCCAATGTTACATGTGGTGGAAAGCTAATACTGCATCTCACCATAAACACTCTACAATGAACACATCCATCACCCGTGAAGGAATTATATTGATTTGTATTTGTATAATTTACAGTGACTTTGAAAACTTTTATTAAGCTTAATGTATTTTATAAGGATTTTGTGTGACTGAAAAAACTACAAAGTAGTGGATAATTTGTTAAATGCTGGGCGATGATGTATAATTTTTAAAATGTTCTACAAATAAAAATCCAAAGAGTGGTTTGTGTATCTATTCAGCTTTAACAAATCTATAATTAATATAACTTTATTTTGCTGTAATTTTAGATAACAGTCTTTTGAAGTTTCTCTGTCAGCTTTGATTATTTCAGAAACTTGAACTTGAACTATCTCAGAAACGTGAACATCAATTTTCAAGATTTTCATATTGCATATTTGTGAACTCTATCCCTTCTTATCCAACTCTGGTTCTTTCCAACATGTAAAGGCTTGAAAATAAACCAAATTATTGTAGGTCCGTTTATGTGTTTTAGGGTCATATTCCTTTGCCATCTCTAACAGGTTTACTTGTTTGCTTTCGCAGTATTAACCAAACTCCATCCTTCCAAAACCTCTGTCAATTTCCTTGCTCCTGTTGAAAAAAAGCATACCCATACCACGATGACGTCATCAGTATATTTCAGGGGATAATGTTCATTTTGGTCTGACCTGACCACACTTCTTCATATTTTCTACTTTTATATTTTCGAGTTGTGCCATACTGGTTGCACTGGGTTTTATTTAAAAACAGAAACACAGTTTTCAAACCTGCATAAAAAAAATAAAAGAGAAAAACCCTTCATCGTTTTCTCCTTGTCACAGGAGTTATTCGTTTTTTTATCATGAGAAATAAGTCCTTATAAAATGCATTGAAGTTAGTGTTTGTAATGTCTCAAAATGAGAAATAAGGAAAAGACTATAATAATTTATAACGCTATCATTTTCCAGTTTATGTATAAGTGTTATTATTTGATCTTTTTAGGAAGCCTTAGGTGACGTGGTTTACTGCGGGCTCCCTGAGGTTGGACAAAAACTCGAACAAATGGGTACGATCCAGGAATATATTGCAGATGTAATACAAGTTTATAGTCATGTGATAAGCTTTATCTTTGTGAATTTCTGTTGCAGACGAGTTTGGTGCATTGGAAAGTGTAAAGGCTGCGAGTGAGCTGTACTCACCGTTAACAGGGGAAGTGACAGCAATCAATACGGAGCTAGCCGAGAACCCAGGACTAGTCAATAAGTCCTGCTATGCAGACGGTTAGTCTCATTGCTCATTCTGTTATCATTCCTGAAAACTTTTCCTACTTGTTTACTGTTTCACATTCAAATTTATCTTTTTTTTTCCAGGATGGCTAATCAAGATGACCATTGAAAAGCCTGAAGAACTTGATAAGCTCATGGACCAACCTGATTATGATAAATTTATTAAATCACTGGAAGAATAAAGAAAACTAAATCTCACTGAGATGATTTGCTGTGTAACTGCAGTCAAGAATTAGCAGATAGGGTTAACTGGAATCATTCTTTGTTCTTCTTTTATAAACACGTGATCGTGTGCTTTATAATTTTGTATACCCTGTAACATTTTCCATGTTGAAGGTTCAGATTTTTTTAATCCACCAGTAAATCTGAAGGACTTTTGTGCACCGAATCTCTCAGTTATATTGGATCTTGTTTCTAGTATTTTGCTCTATTTTTAACAGCACACAATAGTGTTAAAACACTAGAAAGTTACATTTATAATTCATTTAATAAAACGTTTAGAAGTTCACATTCACTTGATGTGCCAGAAATCTCTTGCACTGTGTGTTTGAAGAGGGTTGAGTTTACACATCGCCCCTCGCAGTACATCTTTATAATCATAATAATTTTTATTTCATTTTTATGATGTGCCGCACACAGGTATACTCACATCATGTCAAAGCTCTAAAGGTGCTGACAGGGCATACCGCCTGTCTGTGGGTATTATAGTTCTTTACACCTTGACCTTTCCCCTTGGCTAAAGATAGGCTGTGATTGCTTAAACAAGTTTATCAATGATTAATCCAACCGTGATTCTAAAAGCATTGACAAAAGCTGCACTTGGTACTTTTTGTTATAACATTTGATGATTGTGTTCAAAAAACACTTAACATTTTTGTATTTTAGGCCCTGTGACAAAAAACAGCACGTTTGTAGTTTTCTAGATACAGTTTATCAGAATATTATAAACTGGATTTCTCTGTAGTTGCTGAAACAGTCTTTGCCAACCAAGTAAAAACATTTAATAAATATGTTGTCCTGCTCAGAACTGACCTGGAACACCCCCAAAACAGTTATTAAAATCCCTAGTAATGATGATTATAAAGCTTTCAATTTATATTGATCTCATGCTGAACTTTTTACAAAAATAAAATCCATAATTCAAGCAAATTCATTAAGTGGGGGGAAAGTATCACCTAATTGTTTTTCAACAAAACAAATCATTCTACCAAACAAAAATAAAATACATGTAAAATATTTGCTGATTAGAGTGTGAATTATATTGTTTTTATGATTCCCATCTTTCTAACTTTGGGGCGTAAATATGATGGTTTACAAATGTTTTAGGCAAAACTGATGAATGCAACTGGGTTTTTACATGTCTGCTTATAAGGTCAAATTAGACAGCTGCAATTGTTCTGGAATTCCACTGCCTGTGTCCTCACTAAAACTAAGAATGTAGAGTACATCATCCCAGTTCTTAAGTCCTCTCTGGTATGTTTATGCATAGTCATTGGCTGGGCTGCTATCATCAGCAGCTTCCATTACTGATCAAAAAGTTGGGCCTGTTTTTAGTGCTTAGTTCTGTTTCTCAACTAGACATAACTATGAGCTCAGCTTTTTGTGAATAAATGTATGCAGGCCCAGCTTTACCAACAGGTGACACAGGTATCTGCATGGGGCGCCATCTGCTGGGCAGAGTGCAAATTTGCAGAATAAAATAGAAAAATTAAACCCACTTACATTTGTATGTCATTTTGAGTTGTTTGTTATTTTAATATTGTCAGGGTACTCGTCTTGAAATGTATTGCTTTAGGTTGTAGCTTTTCAAAGTTTTGTCTTAACATTGATATTTGAGTTTTGCTTTGCGTTCGATTTTACATCCATCACATTTGCATGCAATTTTAAGTTTTTAGTTATTGTAATATTGTAGTTCTATCCTTCAAACCTCCAATAGGTTATTGCTTTTTTTTTGTGAAAATTTAAAATGTTCACCAAAGGCCACTATCTTCTTGGCCACCAACGAACCCAGAGCCAGCTCTGTAGTTGCCTGAACAGATGTCCACAAAAATGTAGTAATCATCTTTACCCCATTTTTATTCAAATTTCTCATGGTCAGGAACTTCAAGTTTTGTTAACTATTATAATTCCGGTACATGACTTCAAGGGTAAGGAATCATATAGAAATATGAATCTAACAATATTTAAGGGCAGTGTAAAATGTGTTTCTTAATCGGGTTTATTATTTATTATCTTTCACTTGGGACATTTAAGCCAAAGATAAATAAGTTCTGAGAAGCTTGTGTTGGATATTGTATGGCCTATTGCCTGTACAGCAGTTCTGTCTATATACTAGATTTAACAATATCCTCGAACCATTAATTCAGTTTTTCCTAACCTTATTTACTGGGTAAGAATATATTTAATTTTACTGCACAAGTTAAAATTTATTTTTTTTAAATAAAAGCAAGCAAATATCTTTAAAGAGAGTCTTAAAGACAGACCTCTTTTTAACTAATACGCTGGGAAGAATGCTTGCTGTATTTTAACGGAGGTTTGATAACAGAAGAATAATCAAGTTTACAAAGAAGTTAAGTCTTCATCAGACTAATCTTGATGAATGAAACTTTACACGTTATTTCAAAAATGGAGGAAAGTGTTAGAAGTTTTAGATGAATATTAAAACCATATAATATAATGGTATTATATAAAAACCAATTTGGGTTGTTAAATGCAATACAATATGTATGATGATAAAAAGTAATTGAAACAATACATGTGCTGATAGGAGTATAAATCAATTAATTTATTTCCGCTTGCGTATTAAATTTAAGGATCTCACTGTCTTTTATCTTAAATCTTTGAGCATTTTTTCGTACTTTATTTCCGATGTGATAAACGCTCTTGAATGCATCCACTCTATGATGACACTTCTGATCTGCCATTGGCTGGCTTTACCATATGTCAACAAGCACCGCCTTTCAACTTCCTTTTTCCCTTCGGCCATTTTCCTCCCTCATAGGTATGAGAAATTATTCTGTCAGGTTTTTCCAACAATCTGCTATAATCCCGTTTTCTGAAAGGGGGCCTGTTAAATCTGTTTACAGATTGAAATAGTATGGGTTTTTACCTTTAAATTGATATAATTATTGACATGGTTTTGTCCGTAGATTTGTCAAAAACAATGTGTTTAGCTAAACCAATGGGTCTAGCAATAGTTGTTAGCACTGCTTGTGTCGCTAACCCATTTATTGTTTTATTTTAAGTATAACAATTGAGATTTACATAAGGTAGACAATACGTAAAACCATGGAGATTAGTTATCGCACGGAAAAGCGGACTCTTAAAAAGGAATGTAGTGTTGCTTTTGTGGATCTAGTTTACATGCTAGCTCTTAGCCTTGTAAATCGGCATGCCGGTGTGAATGTGTTCTTACCCGTAGTTTACGCTGTGTTACAGGGAACTAGCCAACCATGGCCCCCAGCCGGAATGGAATGATCTTGAACCCTCATTTCCACAAAGATTGGCAGAAACGAGTTCGTACCTGGTTCAACCAGCCTGCCAGGAAGGTCCGCAGGTGAGTGAGAAAGGGACACGTGAATGGAGCATCCAAAAATGTATGATTACGGAGCCAAAGTCATTGCGACAAGACTAGGCTACAATTCGAATCTACAGCGCATGCTTTATTTTGTTGTTCAGACCTTTGCAAACTGGGAGCAGGTTATTTTTACTTGCGTGTTTGTGGAGAGAATTCCAGATGTGGAAAATCTGCCCTAGTAAATGTTTAAACTTCCTCAGAATAGTTGCCACCCAAAACCTTTGATATGTTTGAATTAAAATTAGGTGTTATTCCCACAGATATGATTCCTAATTTCCTGAATATGTAAATACTACAGAGAATTTTTATTGCTTAACGTGTCTTATTTGGGTTGTTGTGGGTTCACATTATCCTATTGTATCATTGGCATATTCATCAAATAACTTGGGAGTATTTGTATCTGAAATTTTTCAGGTCAAATTTGCAGCAAGATTAATAATTGACCTAACATACGCTGTTGTAGTATTATTATTGTTGTTATCTTTATCATATGTTTATTATTTTCAGTCATAATATGGTTCTTGTCTGTGCCGGACTACTCAAACCGATGCCTTGAAATTCATTTGAGAATATACTGAGTATTAAAACCTTAAAGGGGCATTATGTGAGTTTACAGAGTTTTCAAATAATACCACCACCTCTGACCAAACCGCAGAACTTTTTCACTTCTCTGCTTGTCCTTGTAGCTCAGGGGTTATTTATTTGTTTTTAACTTTTTTTCCCTCCTTACCCAGAGTTGTCGTTCTGATTTGAGCTGGATGTTGGGTGCTTCTGAGTATCCTCAAAACCCACATTAATTGTGAGGCTTTGATTGTTTGCTGGGTTGGACACATTAATCACATCTGTAGAACAGCACAGGAACTTCTGACCCAAAGTAAATTAAGGAAAATAGGCTACAGGCTTATAGATGCATTGGTGTTGAACTATTCAGGTGTCAGTCTGCTCATTTAACAATTATATAGCTGTTAAAGGTTGATTAAAAATGCTGTTTTAAAGATATTTTTCAGTAGAAACTGACATAATGAGCTTTAATTTTTAAACATTCTGACTTTTTAAACATCTGGTGTTGGTTCTAATGCAAGCATCTATTTGATAAGTTAATAATTAATACCTTTTATCCTGGTTGCAGCTCCCTAAACTGTTTTCATAACTATTGTTACTGATTTGGATTTGGCAAGATGCATGTTTTGGTTTATCACTTTAATAGAAAACGCTTTACTCTCCAGGCGAAAGGCTCGCCAGGCCAAAGCCCGTCGCATCGCTCCTCGCCCAGTTGCTGGACCACTGAGACCACAGGTTAGATGCCCAACGATCAGATATCACACCAAGGTTCGTGCCGGTCGTGGGTTCACCCTGGAGGAACTCAAGGTAAGGCTTTACTCACTTTTTAGGCTGCCATCTTAATGCTGTTACTGTACTGTGCAATATTGATGACCATTGAATGCTAAGAACCTACCTGCTTATTTCATAACAGTCCTAATTTTATTAGCTCCATGTATTAAAACAAAGACCAGTCCACAGCTCTATAACTAAGTAGAACTTGGTTCTGTAGTTCTGAATGTAAAATTCTCTTTTCTTATCCCACAGTTGATGATAAAAAGTGTTTACAAGAATTGAGTAATCCATTTTTGTCGTGGATGTAAGTCAGTGTTTTTCAACCCTGCCCCTTCAGGTTCATTGCCATGTGTTTATTAAAATCGCTCCTTATACAGGTGATTCCTGCTCGGCAAAGCCTGTTAATCAGCCATCAATGGATATCAGTTGTGCGGAGGCAGGGAAACATTTTAAAACGCAGGTTGTTGTGCCTTAAACACTGATGTAAAGGATCCAAACTGTCAGTTTTGGTGGATTGGTTGGTCAGGTTGAAGTTTCTGTATACTGGGAAGATATCATGTTGTCTACACCCAAACTACTCCTGTGTTTCTGTAGAAGTCGCTCTTGACCAAACATACCCCCATCTTTCCTCCCGTGTAGTTGATCAGCTGTGGGAGAAGCTTTAAATGTCTTTCAACCATAGATGAAATGATCGGTGCATGAGCATAATTTGTTCAATGTTGTTGCAGTCAGGTGATGACACATCTCCGGAATCTCTGTATTTCCTTGATGAAAACCTTGAACCCCTTTCTGATGACTGCTGCTGCTCTATAAGAAACTGTTTTAGTCTGAGCATTGGTAGGAGGGCTTCCTCAAAATGTTCAATCAGTTTGCTCTATTTGCAGGCTGCTGGAATCCACAAAAAGACCGCCCGCACCATTGGCATCTCTGTCGACCCCCGGCGCCGTAACAGGTCCACAGAATCTCTCCAGGCCAACGTGCAACGCCTGAAGGAGTACCGCTCCAAGCTCATCTTGTTCCCCAGAAAGGCATCTGCACCCAAGAAGGGAGACAGCTCTGTAAGTGTTTTCTTATTTTATTCCCACCTAGTTACTTCCATTTCCTCATAACTGGGTTCTAATCTTCTATAATTATAAGACTAACTTTGCCTTTTAAAACTAGTATTGGTCCAGTTTTGGTCTGTGAGGACTAAATGCTTGACAGTGGGCTTCCTCTGATAATAATGATTTAATTGCATTGATTTCTTTTCAGGAGGAGGAACTGAAGATGGCCACTCAGCTCTCTGGTCCGGTTATGCCCATCAAAACGGTAAGACACAATTCTTGTGCAGCTCGTACTTCTAGCAGACTAAATCTAAGCAAGTTGTTGACATAGTCTCTTAAATGGTATTCTCTTAATAACTGGGTGTCTGTTATGCCACCTTTAGCATTGCAGCAGTCTAATGATGACAAATCTCCGGAATCTCTGTACTACGTTGATGAAACATTTGAACCCTATATCTGAGGACTGCCCTTTTAGCTCAGTTGGATGCTGATATTTTGCAATGAATTAAATGTCTCTCATACCCGTGTTCTTCTTTTTGATTTCAGGTCTACAAGAAGGAGAAGGCCCGTGTTATCTCAGAGGATGAGAAGAAATTCAAGGCTTTTGCCAGCCTGCGTATGGCCCGAGCCAACGCTCGACTTTTTGGCATCCGTGCCAAGAGAGCCAAAGAGGCAGCCGAGCAGGATGTGGAGAAGAAAAAGTGAACATAGTAACTATGGAACTTTGCAAAATAAAGTCTTTAAAAAGAGCCATGTGAGATTTTTGTTTATTTTAATGTGGGAAGCCTTTACATTCTGTTGGTGAAAACCAGCAGTATTTGGCCATGGTTACACTACCAGTGAGGATACAGATATAAACAGATTGTTGACTTATGACAATACAGGGTTCCCGTGGGTCCTTAAAAAGTCTTAAAAGGCATTGAATTTTTCGAAATTAAACTAAGGCCTTAATTGATACTAAAATGTCTTAAGTCTTTCGTAGGTTTCAAATTTTTTACACGCATCATAAATATGATAACATTTATTACGATTTATTTTTGTAATCCAAATAAAACGTTGAAAATTTTTTTTTTTGAGCGGCTTTCCATTTTTTAGGTTAATGGCGCATCTCCCAAAGGTCCCGGCCCCAACAATGCTTTTATTGGTTCCGTCCCAATAGCGGAACCAATAAAAGCGTTGCGGCCGGGACCGTTGGGAGATGCGCCATTAAATTTTTATATGGGAAATATGGCTAAGAGTAAATTTAACAGATATTGCCTATCCAGCCAATAATTTTCTCCTCTACTAAAACCAGTACCAGGGAGGATATGAGGCGCAGTGTATTTTGCGCAAGAAATCATTCAAGCTTGAAACAATGGGAATAAATGCAGCAAAGTTGCATATGCAAAGCACGGAACACAAAGTTTCAAACACAGAAATCGAGTTACTGAGAAACAGCCGGCTTTTCTCAGTTTTGTTCCACACTTGTCTCTGCAATGCCTCCATGGCCATCTCCATCATCAACAATGGCAGAAGCACTGCATCTGGTTAAGATTCGGCAGTACAGCAACAGTGAGAGCAGAGGTATTATGGACTTTGAAAATTGTAACAAAACACCAATCATAAAGGTCAAATGAAGGAATTGGAGACATGTTCCGTGCAATGTTCCCAGACTCTTGAGATTGCGCACGCTTTTGCTTGTGGTTCTGACAAGACGGCCTACATCACCAAGTTTGGATTAGCGGCATACATTTCAGAGCAACTCGTTGCAGACGATAACAAAGACATTTGTTTTAATGTTTGTTAAAAGCCTAAACCAGAACACCAAAAACAAGCAGTTAGGATCCGCATGTCGTGATGGCCCAACTTATCACCAAATCAAACCTACTAACAAAACGATACAAAAAATGGCAGAATTGAAACAGGTGAACTGAAGAAGGCATGCACCGTGCCGTAGCTCCAAAAAAGAGAGCACGGGTTATGTTGTGGCTTTAAAATTGATTTGTTTGTGTTCCCTGCTAAAACAAAGTTTACGAATTCAGTTTAAATAGTTGAAATATTTCATTTGTGCGTTTTTAGCTTTCTTCCTATATTTAAAGTTTTTCAAAATTTGAAAGATTGGTGCAGTGGTTTATGTTAAACATTAAGGTAAAGTTGTCGCAAGCAGATTTATCTTGTGAAGTTGGTCTTTAACTTGCTTTATGCTGTAGGAACCCTGCAATAACAAACACCTTTTTAAAGAATGATTTTTTTCCTATTCACTAATTTCCACATCTTTGGTTAAGAGAGAGTGTTAAAAAGTAAACATTTTTCAGTTTAAGTATCTCAACTCCCAGATGTGAAGTGACACACTTAACCTGTGGGTCGGTCAGTCTTTAGTAAAGCAGCAGAAACCTAATATCCAGCAGTAGGGGGCACAATTGTCCCAGAAAACTTGATATTCAGCCCTCTGTCAGTTAAATGATTTTCATTTTGTGAAGTTTGAATTAGTTTTTACATAATTTGCCAAAATACTGTTAGTAAGTGGAGGTTGATCATTATAGGTCATGTGTTTGAGCTTATAGGAAAATAATCTGTGGAGTGAAGAAAGTTTCTAGAGATCCTCCACCAGACTTTACAGACTTAATATATTGAAAATGTATGTTTACTTGATCACATGCTGCTAGATAATGTAGTGGACGTGGAGGACGGCCAATGGACTAGGAAAATACCTCAATGGGGTTTTGCTGCTCTGCAGGAAAGAAACTAATCTAATTGGGCGTGCTAATGTGCTACCAGATATTGCCACACTGTCATGGACTGATGGAGCTAGATTTTTCTGAACATGTAAAGTGATTTTGTTTACAACGTGTTTAGATAAATTGAAAATGAACGGCGGTGCATTGAATGACCTCTACAGGAGGGAGATCTTTTCCTAAAATGAGCTGAAAATGTACTTTCAGGTGAAATGAATCCTTATCCTTAAAGTTGATTAAGATGTTTGGTTAAAATCAGTGTTTACTTGCTGCCTACAGAATTTGGCAGAGTTCCCTCAGTGTGATTAGCTTGATTGTGCTGCTGTTGGCAGAGTGGCCATTAAAGCACCTCAGCTGATGGCAAACATGAAGAGGAGCAGGAGATGCATTGTAGTGTTTATGAAGTTCTCTCAACATCATTTGTGCAAATGAACTGGAAAATTGCTATTACATCCTGATTCTTTACACTTTAATTAACCCAACAACAGAAGTTTCAATAACAGTGAGGTTGCTAAGGATAGAGATTAATCAGGTGTTCATATATGGATCTGCTGCTTAACCCACAGATGGAAGTTTCTAGAGTAAATAATTATACTTCCTAATTGTTTTATATTTACGGCCAAGAAGTAACTAATTGAGACAAAGTCACAGCTACTACAAAATAGTCAAATTTAGTTGTTCAATACACTTGGTTTTAATTATAACAGCCTATTTTACTTTGTTAGAAACCCTTGACACTAAATCCTTCCAGTGTCCAAAAATACTCCCACTCAGGGGAGCTGCAGGAAGAGAACCGTCTATAATGACATACAAACACAGACAGAGAGGAAACTGGATGCCCATGCCTTAGGGTTTGGTCACAAGTCCTCCTATTAGGGTTTATTTTACATGCAGCTTGGTCAGCAGCACCAAGCTGAGCTGTCAGTGCGACCAGGGAGAGGCGGCATGAATTGATAATCCATGTGTAAACGCCAGGGAACATCCTGTGAGGTGCTGGACCGACTGCAGTAGCTGTAGATGGTTGTTTGGAGCTGTGGCGTAACGGGGCTCAGGTGTGCGCCTCAGAGCAGATGTTTCTTCCCAAGTCTGAGAGCCCATGGAAAAAGAAGAGGCAGTGAGGGTGAAAACTGCCCAAGAGAGCAGAGTCTGTGTCTAATTTTTCATCTTGTTGGAGTGATTAGAATAACCTCACAGCCTGCTTTAAATACCTCCTAGAAAATCTGCCACAATTAAAAGATGTTTCTGCTACAAGTGCACAAGCAGTTTTTGACATTTAAGACTCTTTAAATGTGTGAATACATGTGTGAAAAATGCGAACACTTTTATTATTAAATCACTTCAACATGTACCTAAGCACTGTTTATTAAAAACTTTTTGTCCTGCTTAGCCAAACTGGATTGTCTGTTTTTGTCAGTTCACCAATGTTATGCAATGTCTGGAAATACATTCATGAAAATAATACATTAGTGGGTGGATTGATAAAAGGTTAAAGCTCAAACACAGTGTTGAAACGATGCATTATGTAATCTACCTTCAGAAGGGATAAAGTGAATAACGATCTACAATATGAATCAAGATCTCAGGGACTTTATACAGTCATGGTGAAAAGAAAAGGCTTATTTGCCAAGATACTGGATTTATTGATACAAAACAAAAAAATCAGTTCTTTGCCAAGTTGTACATTTATATCTAAATTCAAAGATTCTACCAACAGTTTCCTGTCACAATATATTTGTTAATATAAAAAAGCCCAAAGCCAAACACCTTTTAATCGCCTTTAAATAATGTGAGCTAGTTGTGTCAATAAGCTTTTTGTGGTTTTAACCAAACTGCATTATGGTAAAAATCCTCTAGTCTTCCATGTTTAAATGATATAGTCCCAGAAATCTTGCTGTTAATCCAGATCCAAATATGCAAAAACAGGTTGTGCTGTTATTTTTCTTTTTCAGAGAAAGTATATCTAGCTCCTTGTAATACCATCATAAAAACTATTTATTTTCCAAGGGAAAATATAAAAAAACATTTACCTCACCTAAGCCTGTAGACTTTAGGATGTAATACGTCTACAGGATCAGGTTATTATCTTGTGTTTTTTTGCAGGTTGTCTGCAAAAATCGCAGGGTGATCCCATTGGGAAGGTCACTCCACAGCAGATTTTCAGCTTTCTTACAGTTTATTCCACATGTAAATAGTTAACACTAGAATGATAGGTTTACTTAAAGGGTGTATCCTATCTATATCCCCCTTTTCCTTGAGTAAAAAACAGCTTCTCTGTGACCTGGCAGAGTTAAAAATGCTTCTTCCCAGACTTCTGGCCCACAACATTTTTCCCCCTGAATGTTCCTGGATTTGAGAAAATAGGGCAGGTCAGAAATATTCCTGTTGCTCTGCTATGTAGGAAGATAACTGACATGTTCTTGCTCAACTCCTCTAATTCTAACTATTGATGCAGTAGGCCAATGCCACCATTTTAATGTTAATCTATTTGTGTGTTCATTTGCATATACTTAGACAAAATGCCTTCTATTTTGGGTTTAAAATGTAATTTTAATATCATACTTAGTGAGAACAGAATACATATTATTTTTCTTTTAAATCATCAAGTCCAGAAAAGCTGTGTGCATCTGTAACAGAAGCTAGACAATCACGATTTACATTGAAATTAATGCACATATTTCACAGATGCAGCTGTTTCTTCACTCACTTGTGGGTTTAGCAGATTATTGGATGGCAGGTAGATTATAACAAAACAAAAACATAGACTTGATACAAAATATGCTGATATTGGAGAATTATCTGACAGGTATTTTAGTCTTAATCTATAATTGAAGACTCTTTTTTTTAACCAGAGATCAACTTGAAGGCAGACAAACAGCGGAAATGACTCGTATTTTATGGATTTCTGTTTTGCATTGGTCACAACTTTTATGCGCTCAAACGCCCTTCCACAGATTTTTGTTTGGTTTATCGCTTTGTGTGAGCTATCAGATGTCATTCCGTGTTGCACTTTCACAATGCGGTGGG
>JAUZNJ010047828.1:46621-89875 GCA_034780135.1 Jordanella pulchra
CCCCCCCCCCCCCCCCCCCCCCCCGACGGGCTCGGGTTAGGAACTGAAATAATCGTGTCCCAGCTAAAAGCCCACCCTCAAACATCGCATCTCACCACTCGTCCCATCTTTCTCTCCTCTTCTCTCAGAGCCGAGCGCGCTCCCTCCTCTGTGGTCGAGTCAATGAGTTTAGGGGGAGGAAAGAAATCAGTCTTTGCTTTTTGTAAGAACGGATTAAACAAGTGGTTTTTGGGGGGCTTTCGGGAATAACAGAACAACAGCAGGTAGGGAGATTTTCCTCTCAGTTTGTTGTTGTTGACTCGTGTTTCCCTGCAAAACTGTAGGCAGATTGTTTTAAGAGAATGATGAGTTAGTCATAAATGAATTTATTAAAAGAAAACAGGGTTTGTGGGGTTTTAAGGAGGAAAATGTAACCATGATTTTTGCAATAACCTTGACCGGATCTGTGCTCACTGAACTGTTGATTTTTAGAGTTAATCGATCGTAGATGAATTATTAACAACACACTCAGGAGCCTTTGATCACTTAAGTGGATTTTTTTTGTTATTCTTTTTTAACGCAGTCAAAGTTTTTACTTAAGAAGCGGAGTGGATCATATTTTAAAGCTCTTTATATTTGCTGCTTTTTCGAGATTAAAGTTTAGGACGGATTGTTTTCTTTTTATGTGCAGTTGTTTAAAATCGTGGCGCTGCCTCTGTCCTTGGTGCTGAAAGACAAACCTACTGCTCGTTTGTGTCACTTCGCGGTGAATAAATTTCACGCTGCATTCTCAGATTCACTCTTTTTGCATATGTACACATCAGCAGGACAGCTGCTGCAGGCACTTTTCAGAAAACAAAACCTTGGGGTCGTTGCTGCTGTTGTTTATGTTAGTGAAAAACAAACAAGACACGTTAGAAAATCTGGATTTTATATCTGTTTTATCTAGTTTGAAGAATAAAAAGCACTGATCCACTCTGCATATCTGTTTATACTAGAGTTTTAAGATTTTAAATGCAGGAAATTCCATGATTGCTCATATTTCCAATAAGTATTAATAGAAATGATTCATATTGACTGCATCTTTCTATTTTTAAAGCTGAAGCTTCAGTAAAGTTGGACTTTAAAAAAAAAAGAAAAAAACAAAAACAAAACAGAAATACAACAAATCTTTCTAGGAATTTGACTCAGACCTCTAATAGTCAACTCTGCTACCTTCACATCACTACAGAGGTGTGATGAAATTCTTCCCAAGAGGATAACTGACAAGCAGTCATAACAGCTCCGCTTGGTTTGCTCCCTTGGGACGCTGCAAGATTCCATGTATTTGTGATCTGCACCAGGCCAAAAGGGTCCTGTCTCCTGTGAGTGTGCCAAGTCTGCTCTGAGATCCTGCAGCCAGTCACTTGATCTTCCCCCCTCCTGGGGCTACTACCAATAGCTTCCCATCACGCTGCTTTGCTGGGTGCCTGTAGCTCCTCTCATCTTAAGCAACGATGAATGAAGTTCAGGAGGCAACCTCCCCTGCGACCAGCCTGAGCGGCCCTGCTACATGTGTCTCCAAAGTTGAGCTCCGTGTGTCTTGCAAAGCTCTGCTGGACCGAGACACGCTGAATAAGTCAGATCCCTGTGTTGTACTAATGGTACAGAACAATGGACAGTGGATTGAGGTAAGATTTTTTTCTTTTCTCCCCTTATAATGATAATGTATTTGTTCTGCCCAGCCACTAAACCTGGTGAGTCCAATCTGCACAATGAATTAAAATGTGCAGATTGGACTAACCTGGTTCAATGGCTGGGCAGAACAAAAACATAACATAGAGATGACTTGTTGACTCCATATCTCCCATCACTGGTGAAACCTAGTCTTACGTCAAAAAACAGATTCCTTTTTTTTAGTATCTCTGAAATCAGCCACTTGCTCCAACCACCATTCTTACTTTAATAATAACAATAATAACAGTTATAACAATAATAATATATAATAATGTATAATAGTATGATGAAATTGTATTCAGTGGAAACCAGATATTTACATACTCTGAAAAAAATAAAAAAACAACTAACCTTTTTTTCCCTCTCAACGTCTGATATTAGACACGTCCTCTTTGGGTGCCGTTATGATCACCAAAAGGATTTGTGTTTATAAAGGTTCAGAATAACTTCCTTTTAAAGTAAAAGATTTCGGTTGAATATTTTAAATTCTTCTCACAATAGCTTGTTGGAATTTTGTCCCATTCCTCCTGACAGAACTTGGCTAAACACCTCAGTCTTTGTGTCACAGATACTCCTAAGCATTACCTTTCTTGCCCTTAACCTACTTTGTAGGTAATTTGTCAGTATGACTAAGTACACCGTCCATTCAGAAGATCAATTTGTGTGTAAGTTACAATTTCCTTTTAGATAATGTTTATTCCTCATGATGTCACCTCTTATGTAAAGTGCAAGATTTCATCCTGAAGCTAAACACCTTCACAGCATGATTCAAACAACCCCATAACTATACTTCCTTATACCCCTTTTCAGACATATAATTAAATATGCATATAATATGTGGTAAATCTGTAATTTTACTGAATTGTCTGAAAGAGAGTCATTCATTCATTCATTCATTCATTCATTCATTCATTCATTCATTCATTCATTCATTCATTCATTCATTCATTCATTCATCACAGCTAGGAACTGTAACCCTGTTTTTTTGTTGATCTCTCTGAGTGCTCTTTCAGCCCTTGTTGAGACAACTTGTTCCATATTAGAACATCCTGGTCTCTTTGCATTTGTGTAAAATTCATCTGCTTGCAATGGCCTTCAACTTAAGCTGAGCACATTTGTTATTTTATATATTTATATTGTTGGATACAGAGGTATCTTTATGAAATATTCTGTAAAAAAGTCCATCAGACATTGAGAGGGACACTGTGGATTATAGCAAAATCCATTCGTTTTTGGGAACCTGTCTCCTTCCTAAATCATATGAATCACAGACATTTCCATGTGCTTTCTACTTTCTAAGTGTATCAAAGATAAACCAAATTTTTGGAAGTCCATAAATATCTTTCTTTTTAAATAAAAAACTATAATTCTTAACAAATTCTCCTTCTCATGATTCTGACTATTAATAGACAGAATTGATTTTGTAAACATAGCTGACCTCAAACTGCAAAGGTTTGATATGGTTTTATTTCTGGAAGAGAATAAAATAATTGTGTCCTTTTTATACAGTATAAGTAAATGTAAATCTACATTAAGTGGGTAAATATCTGCAGATATATCACACCTCAGTGCTTTGAGATGACATGTGTTGTGATTTGGCGCTATATGAATAAACTGAACTGAATTGAATTAAAGGTCTAAAATCTGTACAAGAAACAAATCTTTTTTTTTTATTTAACCGGCCATATGTTTTTGGGAAAACCATTGTTGCATACAGCTGGTGAATGAAGTCTATGTCAAGCAGCACCGCTGCTTAGTAATTTTAACTGTTTAAAAACAGATAACATTGTCAGCCCTTTAAGTATCAGTGAATATTTACTGTCTTCATTTGAACATAAACTGATCTGAAGTTTGAGGGTTCCCCATTTTCCTGTTAATTAGGCAATTTAAGTTCACGAGGAGACACCAAAACTCAGGGCTCGACTAAATGGAGGATGTGGTTAAGTGTTGCAGAAAATAGCTGATCTAATTATCTCTGGGGGGTTTAAATATCCACAAAGGTTAGGAATGGAAAAAAACAACATGTTTTTAGGTAAATTCTAGAAGACAGTCAAGTCAGATTCTGCCAGATGTTCTTCACATGGTACAGAATTGTTGGAAATGTTCAGTGTAATGTTTGGATTATACAAACAGGGAATCACAAGATGCTATTTATAGGCACAGATTATAAAAACAATTAGCTGTAAGGTTGTATCCTGGGTTCATTCTAGCATGAGTTCATGAGAGGATATTTTTAGCATCCCTTTGTGACGCAGATTCATATGAAATAATTCACACATGTTAAGTCTATCTGTCTGTCAGTCATCTATCTATCTATCCATCCATCCGCCTATCCAATCTGGGTAACAAGACTTGTTGTCTAACAGTCTACTGTCAAATCCCTCACATCTGGGAGATACCTCTGCTTATTTACATTGTTCACTGATGTCAGTAACAAAGTAAGAAGCAGAGCCCACTCATATCCTCATCATATACGGCTTTTTTTTCTTTCTCTGCGCTTATGCTGTTTTGGCTCTGGTGATTTTAAAAAGTGCACTTATCTTATTAGGATAAGTAGGACAGATCTAGAAACTGGACAGTGGATGATGATGTGATTTGATGAAATTTTCTGCAGTCATTGACCTTTTTTTTCTTTTTCCCTTTGCTCCTCGCATGTGTGCTCCTGGGAGTGTATCCAAATTGGATCTGTTTGTTGACGTCTCATAATGTTGGACCCTCTTCTGGAACTCATTACAGAGACACATTTCTCCTGTCAGGGTTGTCTCTTTATAGATTGGCTCCGGCCTCACACCAGCAGCAAGCAGGCAACGCAGGCTTCATCATAACCCATCATCTTATATGATTCTGATTATCCTTCATTAGCAAACAGACTCACTCCAAATCTGTGTATGCAGATGGTGCTTGAGAGAGATGGCTGCAAAAAAACAACAACAACAAAAAAACAACTATTAGGTGCTGAAAGCGCAAATGAAGCTGATTGTAAATTTGTTTCCAAGCAGAATGTGCTGAAAAAGTCGGTGTTTATCCAGAGCACCTATTATCACCAAGTCCCTGTATTTTTAAAACAAATACGCTTGTCGTTTTATTTCATGCCAGTACAATTAACATAGTGTGCAATTTTAAACTAACACATTCCTAATAGCAAACATATAGATTTACAAAAGTTTATGTTTTGAGTTTCCCTTACAATTGTGAAGCCTTGTATGTAAAAAGAGGAATGAAGGCAAAAGCTAAAAAATCACATTTAGAAATATTAAGAAAAAGGTTTGACCTTTAATTGGTTCACTTCCTGCTCAAGTCTTTTGAGCAAATGCCCATTCTCAGCATGATGCAAATTTTCAACCATGTGGAAGAAATCTGACTCAGAATCAGAAACTTTGCTATTAATGTATCTTATTAAACAGAGGCAGTGGGGTAATATATGTCTTGATGCCTTAGTGCTATTTTGGAAAGAAGAGATGTGCGGATATATTTATGGAAATAGGAGGCTTTTTGTTATTTTGAATCCTAGAGATGTGGATCACTACCAGCATAAAACCAGTTACTCAATCATTAGATATGAGATGAAAGAAATGTTAACATATCATCCACCTTTCAGTCCATCTGCCTTAATTTAGGATAATCTATAACTATATCAGTGAATCATTCTATCTGTTTGGATTACTTATTATTCATTATTTTTTAAGTGACTAATTGGAAGACTAATGGGTAAATCCTTCATACTTGTTTACTTAAATTTAATATTGCCTGATTAACCTTTTCTTTACCTGGTTCTCATTGTCTAAGGTTTTATAAATCAACCAGGACTTGTTTTTTACATTATGCTTTGATAAATTAGGAGCAACTCAACTTTTAGATTTTTCCTTTTTTTCTAGAAATTCCCCCAAAAGAGAAAAAAAAACTTTCCAGTCATTTTAATAGGTAAGGCATGAAAGAGTGAGGCTATGAACAAAATACACTTTTGTGATAATAATAATAATAATAATAATAATAATAATAATAATAATAATATAATCTAATATATCATTTGAGAGTTGTTGATAAATCTGATAAATTTACATAAAATTATTCACAGTTTGAACTTCATATTTTATGATACAAGATTTATATCTGATTAGTCGACATACTTTTAATGGGAATATCTGTTTAAGACACACTGATATTAAATGTACAATTGGAAAAAAACACCCAACAACCAAGAAACATGCCAAAGCAAAAAATAAATTAAAAAAATAACTACGATTCTGCTTTTTGGATTAAGTCCAATGTATCTTCATAAGTGATTTGAAACAAATCCTTCCAGAAATCCATGAAAATCTCCCCCACGTGACCCAAACTGAGCTGCAACTATATTTAACACAAGTTAACATTTAAAGGACAACATTGTGAATAAAGAGGGACATAAAATCTAAATTTACAAAGAACACTACCAATTTTAATCAAAATAAAGAATCAGATGCCTTTTAGGGGCTGATTTTATCTTGACTGAATAACAATGTAGTAAAGAATACCACCTAAAAAAAGAGCAAGTGACCATACCATGTTTTAAAAGTGAAAAAAATGTATTTAAAATGAGCAATTATTTCCTTAATTAAAATTAATTTTTTTTCCAAAAATGTTCCTGGACATCCAGAACTGCCAAGGGATTTAAAGTGGCATGTTAGACGGTGCTTTCCTCCTCTATCTTTATAGAGCACGGCAATTTTAGAAGACAGATCATCTTCCCTTTTACGGAGTATAAAAGTCTTACAAGGAATGCTTGACTGCTGCTGTGATCCTGGCAAACCAAAAATCTGTATTTCTTTCTTATCTGATCTCTACCAGAGCGAGAAATGAGAAACAAGAGAGTTCTGTCACCCCTTTCTAAAGTCATCATACCACATAGTCTGGACCTGCTTCACTGATACTGAAAAAAATGACTCAGAAATTATTGACAGATATTGAAGTGACATTTTAGACGACCCCTGAAAACCTCACTGCCTTTAATTTACCGTCGGCTGAGCTCATCATAGCGTCATAATAGATCCCTTTTCCCCCCTTATCTTGGAAGTTATATATTTTATTGTTGGACATTTCTGTCAAAAATGAGTACAATGTTCAGAAAAAGGAAAACATATATTATTTTGTTATTTACTGATTTTAAGTTTTCTGAACTGAACATATTAAGATATTTTTTGTCCCTGTTTAGATTTGTGCAGCATTAAGATGCAGAAGTATCAGTGTGACATCTCAGTTTCTTATTGTCTGTCCGTCAAAGAAAAGAGACGCTTTTTTGTTGTCGTTTTTTAATCTGAGATTGAATAGCAGAGCTCTCCAGTTGTATCTCCTGTCATTTTCTGGATGGAAACCTAAAAACATATCCACATACAGTAACTAAAAAAAATGAGCATGCTGCAAGTTACTGTATATTGGAAGTTTTATATTAAAGACCAATGTCAAAAACAGTCTGTGAAATTGTTTTTAAATTGGTTTCATTTCCCCACAGTGAACTATTGCTTTGATGATTATACAGTGGTGACAATAGTGAATATTTGAATGCCTAAGTATATTGGGAGCCTGATTTGGAACGTTTTCTCTCAGTTGGATAGGACAGAAGTCATAAAGAGTAACTTACACCCACTCTTCGGGAAGGTGTTTGGTCTGGATTACTACTTTGAGGAGGTACAGAAGCTGCGGTTTGAAGTCTACGACATCCATGGGACCCACAGCATCGGGACCCGTGATGATGACTTCCTGGGAGGCATGGAGTGCACACTTGGCCAGGTGGGTAGATTCTACTATTTGTAAACTCATCTTACTTATAATGTTAAAAAATAACATGACTAAGAATGACTTCATCAGTTCATAGACACTCATTTCCCTGATGTGTGATCTTAGATACCTGATAATGCGTTTTGCTGCCAGCAAGTCTAGTTTTTCTGATTGATAACAGCTACTGCTGTTGATGACACAGAGCCCTTTGCAATCCTATCTGCACTGGCCTTCAAGGTGCTTTGCTGATGTTTTTTGTTGCAGATTGTTGCCCAGAAGAAGATGATAAAACCTTTGCTTCTGAAGTACGGGAAATATGCTGGCAAGTCCACAATCACAGTAAGCTTTTTACCAAGTGTTTGTGATTCTACCCGTGTGGATTACTGTGTATTTAGATTGGAAAATAGCCCTCATCATCTTACACACACACACACCCACACCCACACACACACACCATTATGTGCTATCAGTCTTTGATTCCCCCCTTTAACAGATCTTTTCCATTATTTTTATCGAACTAATAGCTCTTTGAATATATTTAGATCATGAAAAGAATATTTCTAAATAATCATACCTTTGTTTTTGCACCAAGCAGAATCAAGCAATAATGAACAAATAGTGCCTTTAAGAAATATTCAGGCCACTAAAAACTGTGGCAAATTTTTGTTACAACAATAAACCTCTAAGTTATTTACAACGATTTCCTATCCTCTAAAATATAATATATATAATAAGTTAAATGTCATTTTAAAGACTCAAAACAGATTTTTAACTGGATTTGATTATAGTTTAAACCTCCACCAAAGTCCCAGTTCCTTTGTAGGTACTTAAGAGCTTTTCCTCCAGAATTATCTTCTATTTAGCTTAATCTCCTCCTATGACCTGTGGTCCCTTATGAAGAAAACATCCACACAGTACAATGTTGCATATAACATGCGTAAGTTCCCTTTATAGCTTGAATCAAACGGTAAACAGTTAGCAATTAAGGGCTGCTTATGGGTTTGTCACATAAAATCCTAATAAAAACCATTGAGGTCTGTAGTTAAAACACAACATAAATAAATAGGGATATAAATACTTTGGTAAGGTAGAAAGGAGAAAAAAAAATCTGAATCTTAATTAAAAGATTTCATACTAGAACAAGATTTTTATTTCCCCTCTTGAAGTTGCTAACATTAGCGAACAAATGTTTTTGCATCCTTTTGGGGAACAGAAGAATAACGAGAGCAAGTTCATAATGCTGATTCTTTCGCTCCCCCAATGACATGAAGCATTTATTACACAACGCACCACTAGGTAGTCAGTGGATAATTATCAGGTATATCTTACCAAGTGGATGTCTCCTTAGATGCAACAGAGGCAATTTAGAGGATATAAACAGGACGGATATTTTTGCAGATCATTAGTTGTGCTGTGAGATACAATGTAAACTCGTTAAATAAAAGTCTAGATAGTCGCCCCCCCCCCGCCCGATTAAAAAAAAAAGTCAGTTGCAGTAATTATAACGACTCGGAGGAACATGAGAAAAGTAATCATTCAGGAGTTAATGAACCTGTGTGAAGAATAATGGAGATAATTTCATCCAAAAGGTGAATAAATATCTTTTAATGGGTTAATAAAGATTGGACAACAACCAGTCAGGTACCAACAAGGGGCTGGATAGTATTGGTAGTTTAATATGATAGCATCTGATAGCAGAAATGGTTATGTTGTAAATGGTTATGAACTGGATCTTTGCTTTTCTGTTAAGAGCCTTGAACTGTATCTTATTGTTGATAATATTCACCCCCCCAAAAAAAAAATGTTGAATTGAACCAAACTGATTTTGTCTTGGTAGCACCATGGAAAAGACAAAGTTCTCGTAAATAGGCCAACAAATAAATGTGCCTTTTTAATAGACTTAATGTTAGTATTCACTGTGTAATATGTTGAGTCTTTTTAAGAGTTTAAGGTTTCGTTGAAGCCATTTTATCTCAAACGTGATTCTGCAAACACTATTATTAAACATGCTTTTTGAAGTGTTGGAAATGATGTTGAGAGAGATATTTTATTTTTGCAAACTTAAAAAAAATGCAGCCAAATCAACTGTTTGAATCTATAAAAAAGTATTTATGAATGTGACATTGTGTGAAGTGAATAGTTTTTGTCAGTGTTTTGAGATATTTGCTTTTTTGCCACATGTACAAGTAATATGATTTTGGGCATCTCCTTTTAATGGCTTTCTTCATCAGTAAAGTTTGCCTCCGATTTAAGCATGTTTTGTTTTTGCCATGACCTGGATGACTTGAGAAATTCTAGTTTTGTGTGCCTGTGCATTCTCAAACCATGTATATAATATTCTCAGGAAACTTGGTTTCTGTCCAGATTTTACAGTGACTTTTCTGAGTATTCTAGAAATGTTATTGTGAAACTTGGTGATTTCTCCCCAGATCCAAAGACTCAGTCATAATTTCTGTTTTTTAACTCAGGAAAGTAGTAAACTCACCATAAGAATTCAAAATACAACACATAAGAAGCGATAAAAAATATGTCCCCCATCACTGGAATCCAGTCTGAGCTCAATCTGACCAAATGTGAAATCCCTATTGGTCATGGCAGCCACAAACAGGTTTAAGTCGGAGACAAGGAAGTGAAAGTCCAGTTGCATCTGATTTAAGCCTATTTTGTGGCTAAGTCATTTCGGAAATGCAAAACTCAAAGTTTGAAACAGCAGCAACAAAAGCGTAACAAAAAAACATATGAGCTAGAAATGAAGTCTGCAGTTTCCTAACAACGTTGCTCACTTGCCCGTTTCTCTTTAACCATCTTCCGTATCGCTGAAACCTGAACCATGCACAGTCCAAGCCTTCATCATGAACAAGTCAAATCTAATTTAACTGAATCCAGGTCTCAGTCCCAACAATGATGGAAATCCGAGAGTGTGCATATGTAAAACTCTACCTTCATGTCTTACAAAACTGTTCACCTTTCATTGTTCCTTGTTGCAGATGCCTTGTTATGCTTTCTGGTAAAACAAACAAGTTTTCCATTTTGTAAGCCAATCACTGTCAGGTTTTGTCTGGCCTTGGTCATGCTTGCTGCACAGCTCCACTTTCTGAGGCTTGATGTCAGGTTTGTGTCAGTTTCTCACAGCCAAACAAAAGTTCTGAGTGTGGGAGAAAAGGATGCTCGTTGATTCTTAAAACCCAGCAGCTCAAACTTTTTTTTTTGAATTAAAAAGTAAAAAAAAAAAAGGAAACAGGAAGCTTTCAGAAGCTGAGTTTTACAACAGCTTCGCTGTTGCGGTGTTTGGTTTGTTGGAATTTTTTTAAGGTCAAAACTGCGGTTTGAGACCATTACATGTCAGATTGAGGCCTTACATTTTCTAGCTAATGGCTTTCTCCACATTTTGGCTTGACATGCACTCATTATAAGCGAAGCGAAAAGCCGCTTCAGACTTTCACCTGAATTAAATTGTCACTGTGATGCAAAGTGTAGTTACTTTTTGAAATAAAATGTCATCTTTTTTTTAAATGCAACCAAAAAAAAAACTAAAACCAAAGCAAAAAGTATGCATTCTGCAGTGAAAAAAAACAATGCTTTAATTTTGCTTTACATTTTATTCATTTCAAAGTAAAGTTGAAATCTCGGTTTAAATCTCTTTAAGTAAACCAAGAGTGTGATGAGTTTATATAGATATTTGCTTTCTCCACATGTATCTTAGCTGTCCACGGCGGATTCTTTTAAAAGTCTTAAAGCTTATTTAGATTCAAACTGGAGTCATTCTGCCATATTATCTCATAGAAAATATTCATTCTTCTGTCAGCTTTTCTATAAAAGCCATTCTTGTTTTCCAATACATGTAAAGTTATTGCAGATCTTAGATGTAGCTGTTGGTTTGTTTGAGTTTTTTCCTCCTATATATTTTAAGTATTTCAAATCATCTGAAATTGGATTTTCTGGGACTTCCATTACTGGAAAAGCTAGGATGTTTGCCTCTGTTTGTAAAATTTTGATTTTTCTAAATGGCAGCAACAGTTTCATCTAATTGCAGATGTTTCTTCACTTTGACGCTTATGATTAGCTATTTAGGTGTATTTGATCAGAAACCACTATTTTATCTCTTAAATGTTATTGAAGCAGCAGAATTTAAACCTTTTCCATCATATCTGTAATTTACTCTATTCTTTTAAACTATTGCAGTTTAAAAGCCTAATTTTCACCGGTTACCCTTCATTCTCCTTTGGTATAATCCGTTCCCCAAACTTTACTGATTTCATAAAAAATAAAATCAACACAATATTCTATGTATCTATGGATATATCTCGAGGCCACAACTCATGACAATCACACAAAAATATTACTCGCTTTTGTCATTTCCCATGCAGGTTCATGCTGAGGAAATTTCTGGAAACAACGGGTATGTGGAGCTCTCCTTCTGTGCTAAGAAGCTGGATGATAAGGTGAGAAGAACCACACTTGTGTTTCTAAATATAGATGGAAAGCCCTACGAATCGTAAGAGCTCAGATAAAACCGCACTCCTAATGTCTTGCTGTCTTGAGATATTGACCACTTTTCCATCAACAGATCACAGTCAGAATAGATTGCAAACAACAGGATTATGACAGTATGACTGTCAACAGAACAATCTAACATATAAATTAAATTGACCCCCTCACATAATGGCAAAGGGAAATGTGTTTTGCCTTTGCCATTTTAAGGCGGGATCTTACTGACCCCAGCTGCTCCGGTCCACACACGTTCAAACTCTCTGCCCAAGGCACGTTTCAATCAAAAAGACAGCAGGGACCTTACATATACTTACAATTCTGATTATCCTCAGTCACATTGTGTTCTCCCGGAGAAGGCCTTGGGAGAGCGGTTGCATGGGGTGACCTTGATTCGTCAAAGCACAGACAGCAAGACAGCAGGTGCATTTAGCTTTAAAAGTGCAGCAAGAAATTTGCCACAGCTCTGACAGCTAAATCGACTTGAACTCTGATCTGGGGGCGGCAATGATTATAAAAGCATTCCTGATAGGGAGTCCAACATTTCCTTTAGGGAAAAATGCTGAAATAAATTGTGAACTGTCTACCTACTATTATTGACTCGACTAAAATAATGACATCTGAGAATTCTCTTTCTCTGGGCATGATGTGTGAAAATATACCCCTAAAACACGGGGTCAGCTCATTAGATTTTGGCTCATTAAGCACAGTTTCTTTTTAGTTAACATGCATGGTGTGCTATGTGTTGGTTTAAATGAAACAGCAGATTTACTTTCTGCCAATCCACACCTAGTTTATATTTGTAAACCAGTCACCAACAAACCTAAATGTAAGGAAAGAGTGTTGATTTCATCATGGACACAGAGTCAACATTTTCTTAGCTTGTTCCTCTGCAAAGTGTGCTGTTAAAGAGATCTGTGCATTTTTGATAGATAAGAGAATATTCTGGTGAAGAACAAGGAAGGAGAAAAGAAAATGTCAGAATATGACTCACAACATCTCTTTTATTTAAACAAAGGCTATTTTATCTACTGAAAAAATGACCTTGTCATTTTGAAATCGTGTTTCCTCTTCAAAATTTACAGCTTAACTGTGAACAAGTGCATGCCTGTCACTTTGTTCTGCAGTGTCACAGCAGTAGCATTGTGTGATGAGGTAAACAGCAAGTTAAAAGGGAGGCGATCAGACCTAGCAGCAATGCTGAAACAAGAGGGAAGGGGCAGTCAGCCAGATGTGATGGAAAAACAGGTAAAACCTGTGACATTTAAAGTTCAAAGATCACATAAGGAAAACTATTTTCTTTGATAAATGTGTTTTGATTTGACAGGTTTTAAGAGTAAAATAAATAGCATATATAATACAGCTACTTGAAGGAAACTATTGGTCTTTGTAGGCATGTAAAAAAATAACCTTTGGTATAGAAACTTTATTCTCCAGTTTATTTCTTCAGGTCAGACAAGTCAAGCTCATGGTTCATGGGCCACATCCGACCCGTGACATAACTGTATCTGACCTGTGAGATCATTTCATATATCTATTATTAATGACTAGCTGAACAGTTATATAGTGCCCCTCCAATAACACAAAAAAATGCTACAGCTACTTGCTCCTAAAAACAAGGATACACAGAAGCCGCGCTTGCTAGAGAGTCAGACGCTGAAAGGAAACCTGCAGAACTTTGTTCTATACCAGAAGTTAAAAACCAAGTATTTCCCACTTTGTTATTAAATGCAGATTTAATAGATAAAACTGAGCAATCTGAGCAATGAGTTCACATTATGCTTTATTATTTTTAAGGTACAAAAAAAAGAAGCAACTGTTCTATAATCCACTAGCTTTTGATCAGGAGTGCATCTGCAAACAGTAAACATGTAGACCTGCATTGTGTAACAAGATACTCAGGGCTCACAATCCTCCAAGATGGTACACAGAAGCCATTTCACATTATTCATAGGCCACACAATACTAACTATCTGTGACTCGACTGTTCAAATTTATATTCTGTCTAAAGTATCACTGCTTCAAATCATCAATAAACATTAATCCTGTTTGTCTAAAGTACACTAAGGTGTCTAAAGTAATGCTCTTGTTTTTTTTAAGGATCAGAGCTGTTGGGTCACAGAGATTTTCTGGAGACTTAGAACTAAACAACAACAAGTAACAACTAAAACCTGGTGAAAAGTCCACCTGATAACACTTTAAAAAGAGAAAATAGGACTATCAGAAAATAAAAAACAGATTTGCTCTGCCCATGAATTATTTGTGATATTTTTCAAATTATTTCTTCAATTAAATCAGTTGTCTAAACAAATAAAGTTTCTTTGCAGCATCGTGACTGAAATGTTTCAGGAGTGTTTTACATACTGTGGTTAATAAAAAAATTGATTCTGTTATGGTTGAGATGCTTTTTTTTGTCAGATCACTGCCTGGTAAAGCTTTCTGTGTAGAAATATTTTCTTTGATCAATTCTGAAGAAGTTTCAAGAACAGACAGTTAGAATCTTGACACAAAAATATGTGATGATTACTTGTATCTGCTGAAATAATGGGAATATATTTTTTCCTGGGATATAAAAAACAAAAAAGACTGTACAAACCATGAAAAAATGTAGGTAACTTGCTCTGCTTTGTGAATATAGGTCTGATAAAAACTACTTGTAAAATTCCAGATAAATAATATGTAGAAATCTGGATTTCAACACAGGAAGTTTGTCTCAGTAAAACTTACTGAAACTGAAGACATTTTTACTCAGATAACATTTGGTCCCTCTCTGAAAACAGAAAGAAATGACTCAGAATATCATTCTTTTATCTCAAAGTTGAGGAAAATCAGCTGTTTTTGAAGAAAATTCTTTTAACTCTGTTAAAATGATTTAGGTGTTTTTCTCGTGAAATGAATAAACAGCCAGATGTACAAAAGAATATCTGTTTAAAAGGCTCTCATCCAGAGTGTCTGCGGGTATATATTATTGAAACTTTAACTTTGAATTTACAATAAATGCCTGTTCTATTGCTGTAAATGGCCCAATTGCTTCACAGATAGCTCATCAACAGAGATCTGGAAATGTACTTCTTGAAAAGTGTGAGGTTTTGAAAGGAAGAGTATGTGAACCCTGAAGATAAGGTACCAGAGACACATCTGTTCTGCAGCTGGTTCCCACTCTGTTGGCTTAAAAAAAAGGTGGCCCCTGAGTTGTTGTTGAACCTTTACCTAAACACAATCGCTTTTTGAATCCGATCACACTGGTGACCATGAAGGTAAACGATGACCTATTTTGTGTAGCATTCCCATTCTGACTTACTTATTAGTGATAACACTAGAAATTTATCCAAAAGGCCTATTAATCACCAGACATTTAATTGTTGCCTCTTTTCTCAGCTATGTTACTTCATCCTGTAAAAAAAATGTATGCCGGTCATTGAATAAGTGCTGGTGAACAGGGAGTTTAATTATGGATTGAGGTAACTTCTAATGATTAGCATCAATGTCATGTTAGCCAGAGATTAAATGACATGCATTTCTCATCGGCCCATGGAGCAGAGGCCCACTGGCTGCTGGTTGTGATGGCAACAAAGAAATAATACTAAAGCTCAGCTTTTTAAAATTTTTTTTTATTTTTTACTTTTTTCCAGCCCGTCCCTCAGGAGACATAGCTGGCTAATGTGGCGGGAAATGCATCCTTAACTGTCTCCTGGCGTGTACATCCATGTGCCACAGCCACACAAACACACTGACTTACACAACTGTAATTATTTGTTTTCCTCCCTGAAGAATCAATTGACCTAAATAATCTGTGTAGCCGCTGCTCTCCGATGCCTTGCAGACAAGATAATAAGAGGCTACCTCAAATACCAATGAAGCATGGCAAATGTTTAATATGTTTTTATTTGAGCAATATAGCTTTTACACATACATCCATGATGTAAACATCTAGTTAATTTGATTACCTGATGAAATATGTAGAAAAATCTCCACGAGTGAATATTTAATACTAAGCCAATAAGTTGAGTTAATTAGGCTGTTGAAGAAAAAAAATCAGCAACTGAATATAACATAAAGCTGCTCAAATGGAACTTCATGGTTCCGGTGGTTCCTAGTATTAAATGCAATGATGATTAGTTTAACATTGCCTATTTTATGTGCCATATTTAACAGATCATTTGAAACAAGAAACTCTCAGACTGCAGTCAGTTTATCTTTATCTAAAATTTTGCTCTTTTATAGCAGAAGAACTATCTGAGAACAAGTCTCTGGAAACAGCCATTTCTTTCTATATCTTGAAATTCAGATAAAAATGATCATCATCCTAAATTTAACGTTTGTCTTTTGCTCTTGCTTTAACCCCCCGCCAGAGTTTCATGATTTGTGCTGCTGGTGTTTTGTTACGATGTTTAAATTTAGAGAGACTGGAAGTTTCAACAGAGGAGGGCAAATGTTTTTCTTCCAAGTCTGTCAAACTACTTAAGCTGTATAAATATGCTGTAAATGTACGTTTAGATGTGATCATTACTGAAGTTGTTTTAAAAAGAATGTCTGTGTTTCATCCAAAACTATCAGTTTTCTTGCATCTTCTTCTCACAGGATCTGTTCAGCAAGTCAGACCCATTTTTGGAAATATTTCGAATTAATGACGACGGAACTGAACAGCTTGTCCACAGAACTGAGGTAGTTACTGTAATTTTGCTGCATCTAATTTCAAAGTTTACCCTGAAGCTAAGAATACTATTGTGCCTTTTTAAATTGGGAATCACAAAGAGTGGCAGGTAAATCGATTCCCTGATAAATGTTACAAATCCTGGAAATATTATGTCATTGCTAGTGCCATATGTGTAAAGCAGAGAGTTTATTGATTTGTGTCTATATGTTATAAATACAGTTATGAAGTCTTTCAGTACCCAACACTTTGTGTGGAAAACAGTCCTCCGCCAAGGAGAAGTGTTTTAAAGCTTTTTATTTAGTTGTTATCCGGGTTCTGATGTGTTGTCCTCAACAGGTGATCAAAAACAACCTGAATCCGGTGTGGGAGCCCTTTAAAGTGTCACTCATATCTCTGTGCAGTTGTGACGAAGAGCGGAAACTCAAGGTAAGACTTCAAGAATGAAATCTGAATGTCCACAAATGCACAATTGAAACTTTTTTTGATTGATGTTTGATGGACACGTATGTTTGCATTGCCTGGCCAAAAAAAGAAGAAAAAAAGACTGCATAGTGATTCATAATGATTTGTTATGTTTATGAAATGTCAAAAACCTTGTCAGTCAGTGTATTACTGTAATTATTAGAGCTTTTTTTTGGCACATCTTACTAAACCTGCAGCTAAAGCAGCTCCACATTAAAACAGCCCACACATCATTGCACAGTAAACACCCAGCGTAATGACTGCATCAGTCAGTCTGCTGATCCTGTTGGGACTCATCTGAATGCATGACCTTTTTACCCTTTTTTACTTTATATTTCTCTGTTTTTCTGTTATTTTGACATGATAACAACAACTATTTTTCTCTCTTAAGATAATCATTTAGACTTCTTTTTTTGAATAGTTTTTGTTGAACATAGGAAAGCTTTAAGTTTGCTCAGTATTGATACACTGACTCTGATGTGCCTTCCAAGTACTATAACATATATAAAAATCATGAATCATTTTCATTTGAATTCAAAATAAATTGAATAAACATAACCATTAAACATTGCCTAAATTTATTGTGGGATTTAGGTACATAACATATATATTGTTTTCCTTCATCAGAAAAAATAAGTCTAATTTCCTATTTCTCCGACTTTTGGAAGGTTTTTAGACAATTTCAAATAAAGTAAATCAAATGAATTTGTAGTTTTTTAAAGATATACATACAAATGAGAAAAAAAAGCCCTGTTTTTCAGGGATTCACCAAACAAAATAAAATGAAATTCTTTCCTGTTATAGGAATGTGTGGTATATGTATTTTGTGTAATGAATGCAAAGCTATTCGCTGCAAAGGTTCTAGCTTTCTTTCTTTGGTCTTACATTGCACTATGTAATTACTCTATATTCAGAGCCAAACTGAGGGAATAAACAATGTATTTTTGTGTACCATAGTGCCTAGTGTGGGATTATGACTCCAGAGGAAAGCATGATTTCATTGGAGAGTTCTATGCCACATTCAGGGAAATGCAGAAAATTTCCAGTGGAAATAAGGTCAGTGAATTTAGAGGCAGAACGGGAGCGGAGGAAAGTAGAGGGGAGTCGGCTGTGTAACTGTTTCACCCATTTCTAGCATGCTTCTTACTTCATCCTGCTAAAATCTTTCTGACAAAAACCAAATTTCACAGTGTTTTTATATCATTTGAATGCAATACTCTGTTGCCCCCATTTAATTTTTTTAAAATATATTTTGTCCTTCACTTCATTTGTCGAAGGTTTCATGGGATTGTGTGAATCCTAAGTACAAACAGAAGAAGAGAAACTATAAAAATTCAGGAGTTGTCATTCTGAGTGACCTGAAGGTAGGAATCTGTTGCAGACACTTATTGCATTTATCAGAATAATTAAGAAGTAAGGCCGAATCAGTTGCTATCTGATCCTGTTATTATCTAACTGTAACTTGAATGTCTTAGAAACAAAATGTTAATTAAAAACAAAGTCTTTAAAACATTTGTATTGACTGTTTTTGCAGGATGCATTGTAATCCTTTAATCTCAATTAGTCAATCAAGTTCTAAGTATAATTCTGCTTTATGAGCATCACTTCCTGATGGAGTAGGTGAATATAAGGTTGCAGATATTAAAACTGTAATGAAACCTATCATAGACATTTGCCTGATGGAAATGTTCCATTGTTTTGTTTTTTTCTCCTTCCAGCTCCACAGAGTCTATTCCTTCTTAGATTACATCATGGGAGGTTGCCAAATTCATTTTACGGTGAGCTATGAAATCTGTGTTTACTAGCTGCAATTTTCACCTGGCTGCGGCATGGTCATATTCTGCAAGGTTATCAGAATTTAACAATAATTACAGCTTGTCTTCATTTGTAAAACAATTAGTTTGTTTTAATGTTTAACAGCATTTTTCTTTTGTGTACATCCCTATTTTGTTGTTAGCATCCACAGGGAAAAACAGAAGCATTTTCCGTTTTGTGACCTTTGCCCTCTGCTCATCTTTGTCTTCCTCTATTGTTTGAAGAATCTAACAGTATGAGACCCACTGTGGTGGAAGCAGCTCCTTAATGCAACAACTTGCCTGTTCAATCCATAGGAACTATAGTTTCTTCAATATATGTGGGAGTGAAATACCGAAGTACTTACCTTTGATTTCCTCTGATATACACTAACTTATTGAAGCTTCGCTTTCTGGAAAAATAACTTTTACAAACAACAACCAAAAAAACCCTTCTGTACCAGTATTCCGTTTTGTTAAGCCATATTAATATTAATAAACCAACCACCCTCATCAATAGACAGATGGCAATAGAGTAATTACTAAGGAAAAATGCCTGATTTTCTGTTTAATGATCTGCTAACAAAAAAGCACAAGTCGATCTTGTTTATTTTCCTAACTTCTTTAGATCAAATTAAAACTAATTATAATTCAACTAAATATTTTAAGAAGACTCAGAAAGTCCATCCAACACATTTTTATTTGTTATTACAATTACTTTTAAATGAGAATTCCCAAAAAGTACTTCTGTTTGGTCTAAAACTGCTGTACTGTTGACTGGTTCATGTAATTGACTTGGATCTCTTCATTATTATCATGTTCTTTGGTATGTAAGATGAATTGGATGTCTGAACAAAAACAGCTGGTTCTGTCAGCCTGGAGATTGATTCTCTTTTAGTACAAGCAAAAACAACCGAACCGAATCATTCTCAATGGATTACCAAGATCTAAGGTCAGAGAGTCATTGGTTTCATGGCAGGATGCCTTATAATGTTCAGATCAACCAATCAGAGGTGTACTTAGAGGAATATTAAGAATACATCACATTAAAAAGTAAATAAAACATTGATCCTACAACTTTTTCCTGCCTGTTAATGTCAATAACTTCTTATATAAATATTTTTTTTTTCATACAAATAATAAGAGTTTTCATGTAGGAACTATTTTAACATTGTGAGGGACAGATCTGGTCAAGAATGAGGACAGTAATAATCTTGAAGAAAATTGCTTTATTTACCCAAAACAACAAAAATTACACAATAGTTACAGGCTCCTTAAAATAGGTTAAATTAAGAACCAAACACAAGGCAAAAAATAAAATAATAAATAAATCAAGATTTAAGATAGCAACACCCCAAACTAACCACAAACAATCTGACCTGACTCACAACAAAGTGGACTTAAATACTGACTGATCAGACCAAACTGACTTTTGAGGAAGAGTGAAACATCTAAACAAACTTAACTAACAAAAATAAGTTAATAAAGTTAGTTAACTTAAATGACTAGTAATAAAGAACAAAACAAATAAAAATAAGTAAATAACAAAAGCAAAGAGAAGTTATGCAAAAATTAGACTAAAGGCTCCACTGTTTTCCACCATGGTGGAACTCCAGAGGGCATCACCCTGTCAGTCAGTCAGTCTGGGACCGGAGTGTGCCAGCCAGAGTCCATTGCTTGAGCCCCAGCAAAGAAAGCACAAAAATAATAAGCATCTGACTAAATTAAATATACAAAAGTTATCCAAATATGTGAAACAATTAACTCACTTCAATACTCGCTGATGAAAATAAACTCAAAACCAATATATCTATGCTGCAGTGGATGTGTATATGAAAACTCAAAGTTGGTGTGTGAGGTTATCGACTGCGTGGATACAGTTGTGGCCATCACAGACATCAACAGGCATTAAGGTAAAAAAATGGTTACATAGCTTAGAAAAGGCAAGTGTCTGTATCTCATGCAAACTAGAAGTTATTTTAGAAGACCTGTGGTTCTATGTGGGTAATTTTAGAGGAAGACTTTCTGACATACCTGCTATACATTTTTATGTCTTTCTACCAGGTTGCTATTGACTTCACCGCATCCAATGGAGACCCAAGGAACAGCTGCTCTTTGCACTACATTAATCCGTACCAACCCAATGAGTACCTAAAGGCTCTGATAGCCGTTGGCGAGATCTGTCAAGACTATGACAGGTTTGTCAATCTATGATTTCTTAGAAAATGCAATTCGAAGTAACTCAGTGGATTGAAGGCTCATTTGTAAAGCATATATGCTTGTAACTATGGGTCCATGTTTGGCTTTGGTTCTAGGTTTTCAAAGAACATTAGAGCCAGTAGACCTGAGAAGTCTGAGCTGCAGATACACTGACAGCAAGATTATTTTGTATTTTGGAGCTAAGACATTCAGTGATTTATATACTAACAGAAGTAATTTACAATTTATTCTGTAACAGTTTCAGTACTGAGGTGATGTGCCCCACTTTCTTAGTTTTAGTTAGAACACAGGCAGCAGCATTCTGGATCAGCTGCAGCTGTCTGATCAACATTTTAGGCAGACTGTAAAGACACTTTTGCAGTAATCAGTTCTACTAAATTTGATTGCAGTAATCGATTTTTTAAGGTCCTGCAGAGACATTTGTCCTTTGATCCTGGAGATGTTATTTAGGTGATTGAAGGCCGACTTCTGTGTGCCTTTGAAGTTTCAGGTCTAAAGCCATAAATACACCCAGATTTCAAGTCTTTTCGGAGGTTACTGGCTATATTAATTGGAGCTGTGTGCTAACTTTATAACGCTTTTCTTTTGGGAAAAAAAATATTTTTTCAGTTTGTTTTGATTTTGCTGAAAAACATTTTGTCACATCATGCCTTGATTTCTTCTGCGCATTTAATCATCGCTCGAATGGTTTATAGTCACCTGGTGACAATTTAATGTACAGCTTTGTGTTGTCTGCTTAGACGTGGAAACTTCTGTTGTTTATTATAATCAGAGTTAGGGGGATCATGTTGATATTGAAAAGAAGGGGCCCTAATATGGACCCTTGGGGAACGGCACATTTGATTTTTGTGATCTCTGATGTTTAGTTACCTACAGACACAATAAAGGCCCTGCCCTTAAGTAGGATAAACCATTACAGTGCTGTACCCGAAAGCCTGACCAAGTTTTCCAAGAACTTTTATGAAATAGAGTGATTAACAGTATTGAATGCTGCACTAAGGTCCAATAATGCTTGCACCATGGTTCTAACGCAGTCTGCATTTATTTGGATGTTACTGAACACCTTGATAAGGGCAGTGTCTGTACAGTGGTGTGCACAGAAGTCTGACTGGAAGATGTCAAAGCAGCTGCTCATTGTTGGGAAGGTGTTGAGTTGTTGAAACAGTTTTTTTTTACCAATCTTACTGATGAATGGGAGATCTGAGGATAGGCCTGTAGTTCTTGTTTATCCATGTTTCTCTTTTTACAGAGTGATTTGAGGGCCTTGGTGAAAATGTATGACAAAAGGAAAGTGTTTATTATTTGAGTTAAATCAGAAGTTATGACAGAGATTTCTTAAGAAAGGATGTGGGTAAAACATCAGCAGGACAAAGAGCTTAGCTAGTGTACAATTTCTTTAAAGTCTTATGGATTCTAAAATCTTTTGCCAACTGAGTCGTTGAAAATCGTGCTTTTAAAAATAACAGAAAAGTGGTAAGATAGGGCAACAGCTGCAACAGACCTTTTAGAAAAACACGTCCCTGTTTATGCATTTGCTCTTTAACGTGTTGAGTTAAAGCAAAGTTTCTAAGAGAACGAGATAGCTCTTTTGCCCTTTTGTAAGTATACAATATAAAGCATCTTTTGAACAACAAAAGCCAGGACAAATATTGACATAAAAATTTGTATAGTTTTGTAAGAAACAAAAAAACTACATTTTTTTTCAAGAAGTGAGTTGTAAATGATAGTAGAAGTATTTTAGAACTGACAGGCAAAGTTGTTAGCATGGCTCACAGTTGTAGCTTTGAGCAACAGTTGCAGAGACTGATTCTCCATCTCACTCTGCATAGGCTCATTATTCCACACTACAGATGAGATAGGGGCTGACACCAGCATAGCAGGCACTTCAGACAGAAGTGGGAGGCAAAGAAAAATCAGCAGGATGTCAAATCTGATGTGAAGACAGAAAAGGTGCTGGATGAAGCTGAATATGTTTGCTTGTATACATTAGAAACCAGATGAGACCGCTAATAGGTTAATATTCTTTATTAAACAGTGTTATAATTATAAAAGAATACTTACAGACCCGCAGGTACTTAATTAACAAAAAATATAAATAGTATTATCTGATCTGGAGAGAGATCCTCTCATTTGTCAAAACTAAGCCAGATGAGGCTTAATTCTCTGACTGTTGATTTATGCAGATCCTCCTATTGAATATCAGGGGAGCACTGTCTTGCTAATTATAGCATCCGAGAGATTGACTCTGAAAACCTGCAGCTGATCCTGGTAGCTGTATTTTTACATGTTCAAATGAAAACATGTTACATAGAATTTGGGATGGCAAAAGTAGGAGGTATTTCCTTTTAAAGTTGGAATTGTTATTGAGGTGTAAAGCGTGGGTGAGAAAACCTTTTAGCCTTTAGTGAACATAGGTGATGTGGGATTTTTGAGTCCTTGCAGAGGAGTGCATGATGGAGCTGGAGTGACTAGATTTTTGGTTGTGTGGGTAGAGACTCAGTTACCTCTCTGAGAGGGCTTTTACTCTGGATGTATCTCCATGTGGCTTCTCAAGAGTTCTGACAAAATGATTTGAGAACGATGACTATGTACTTGAACGCAAAAGTTAAAATGAACATGACTTGGCGTAAGTCTTTTTTGTTCTTTTGTGCTGGTGATGTACAATAACCTTATAAAGCCCAGGTGTAGAAAATAAATTCCCACTTTTCTACATTTTCTGTTTTATAAATGAGGACTAATGAAGCAATACCAGTTTTTTTCTGGTCTGTCAATTCAAACTATCTGTGACAGAAGCGACTCTGCTGTAAAAACTTATGCAAATTATTTAACTGAGAAAGAAGCAGAACCTCCTCATATCACTAGTATATAAGCCTCTTTATTTTGTCCTAACTGATACTGTTTAGCCCTAGTGATCCTGTGAATGCATGTATCTCATTAGGATAGATGCATCTAAAGTAATCATGCTTTCAGATGTCCTTTTAAAACAATTAATCCAGTTTAGATCGTACTAAGTTTTCTGATATCCTAAAAGTATACATTCCTTTAATGAATCTTCTCATTACTATTTTATTTAGATAAAATAGTACAATGAGTAATATTTTATTTAGATAATTTCATTTAGTTAATCAGATAATTAAAAATTTTATTTAGATGAGTACTATTTTATTTAGATAATTTATTTAGATGATTAGATAATTTAGATAATTAAAATGTGCTTTATTAACAACATCAAAAACACAGTATGATTCAGAAAAATGCAAGACATGAAGGACTCCTTCTTGAAAACCCATAATTTAACAATAAAGCTATAATTCTACTTAAAGCTAGTTGATCCACATCCAGGAGCAGTATTATTTGATTTTCCTACGCTTGAATCAGTCTGTTTGAAATGTCAACAACAGTGGGAGTGAGGTTTTATTCAGTGGAGCCATTTTACTTTGGTGAAAGTGAATAAAACTTCCATAAAACATGCAAATGGTTGCATTGCATTGAACAAGATGTCTGTGGGTCTCTGAAAAGCACTGTGACTAGAATGCATTTATATCTGATACAATACACATCATTAACTGAAGTGAGTGGAAAGGTTGTTTGAAAGAGAGGAACATTTCTATTTATTTACCATTATTGATGGGTTTTCTTTTTGGGGAAAATGGTTACAAAACAGAAGGTCAAAACACACGTCGTATTCCAGCCAGTGATAGAAAAAAGTGACTGAGTTGTTCAGAGACTATATAGCTTGAATTCTAACAATTTATAGACATTGTAAATAATATATAATAAAAGCTGTGTATGGAAATTTAACCTCTTAGTTGGGTTGCCCACATAAAGTAAAAAATACCAACATATAATGAAGATACTATGGCTTGAATAATGTTACTGTTTTAAAGTTTCATTACTTAAAAGTTATAGAACTGCTCAATCTGCAAATCATCCTTCTGTCAATGGTTATGCAAGTTTGAATCCATCACAGTAAATCTAACACTGATATTGGAAAAACTCCTTCAAAGCAATATTATGCACCCCAACAGCAGTCACAACCAAGCAAAAAAAAAAAACTCCTCACCTGCGTACACAGTACATCTTCTGGTATTTCACACGATCTTGCTGAATTAAATATATCTTCTCCAGTGTTTGTGCCTCAAACTATGATTATCCAGAGTGAGAGATGATGGTATTTGTTATCTCTCTGAACTGGAGAACAGGAAAGAAAAAAGCATGAAATGAAGTAAATGGTCAGATAAAAGAAGCAACCATTAGAGAAAGCTGTCTGTAGGCAAACCGTCACAGATGCAACGGAAAACAAGATGTGACAGCTCTGTTCTTGATCTGAATGTGGCAATTTTGGTTCCACTACAAAAAAAAAAATGTATTTGAAATGACTTACCAAACATTTTCCCTAGCTTTGTCATAATACAATAAACATCCATCTATTCTATATCTACACCATCTGGAGCAGGATGCATGGGTGGGGAGCTGGACTAATCCTGATTATCAGTATGTGAAAGATGGGTTATCACAGTGGACAGACTCTAGAGAGACATGTGCACAAACACCCTCGCATCTGAGATCATTACAGAGTGATGAGCTGATCCAACATGCAGTGAGGCAGTAACAGGAAATTGGAGTTTATGTGACACGATATTCCAAAAACATTACATGGATTGACAATAGCAGACAAGCATATTTTTAGTTCACCTACCCATGCAGCTCACATCTTCTCAGTACCTCTCTTTGGGCTAGTGTTACAGTCTATGTCCAAGAGTCTATATCAAGACCAAGCCAGGTTTAAGACTTTGAGGGAGGTAAGACCAAGTTGAAGATCAAGACCAAACATGACCAATGCCATTTGCAATACCACTGATGTAACCATGCTAAAAACAGTTGTTGCTAAAAAAACATAAAAAAATGTTTTCATGTCACATTTGGAACCTAACCTTGATCAGGGATCCAGACTAATGGAGGACACTGTTGTACTTACTGTTTCTGATAATTGCAATCTAACAACATGAATGTAATCTCAAAAAGTATGAAAGCAAACTGTTAAATAAATGCCACTAGTCCTTCTAAATCCTAGAATTTTGTAACATGTTAGACAGATAAAAAAGGCAACTCTAAAGAATTTATATCTACAGCTAAATTTTTACTGACTGCATTTACTGTAGGCTACATGAATAAAGGAGACAGGTGAAGGTGGACGACTTAACTCACCTAGGTTTCTGTCATCTTTCTACAAATGTTTTTGTTGTTGTTTTGTCTTCACTCTCATCCTCAGCATGTGGGGCTGCATTATGGTGTAATTGTTTCAGGAGTTTTTTTGCTTAAGTCACAGTTGATTCTGGTCTCAGACCAACTAGAAACACCACAGTTCTACTCTAACACAATCATGTTTACTTCAGTAATACTTATTCCTCCTTTAACATTTTCCTCACTCCTCTCTTTCATCACAATGCTTCCATCACTTTCTGTGACCTTTAGCATGTGGAGCACTATCAAGTGTGTCGGGTTTGTGAAGTGCCATCCAGCCGGCTGAATATATTATTAGCATACAAAGCATAAATTCATGTGATATAACAGCTGATAGCTTTTAAAATTGCATTAGCACTTGTTAGCATTACACAGTGATTTGGTTATTTTAAATGATGTTATTCAGCTATAGAGCCAATCTTCATCACCCCTTCTTTTAACAACCCATTCTTTATACTGAATCAACTCAATACAAATGTCAGTTTATAGGGTAGCTTTCAAAGGAAAATTACCTATAAATTATATTGTTAAGTTTTGTGAGGCCAGTTCCACCCCAAACTGATTTAGGATTGAAATGTGAAAAAGATTCTACATATCGTCTATAAGTCGTTTGTGGAGAGTGTGATCTGTTCCTCCATCACCTGCTGAGGTAACAGCATCAGAGCAAATGACTTAAAAAAGCTCAACAAGCTAATAAAGAAGGCCGACTCTGTTCTAGGAACTCCTCTGGAACCTCTGGAGATTATTTCACCAAGAGGAATTCCTCAAAAAGGGAAGATGATCATGGACAACAGAGAGCAGCCTGTTCAGAAAACATTTAAACAACAACAAAGTGTATTCAGTAAGAGGCTTCTACAGATCTGGTGCAAGACAGACTGGTACAGAAGATCCTACCTGCTAGCAACAGCTATCAACACCTACAACTATTGTTAAAAAAACCTAAAAGTTACTGCAATATTTAATTTCCCTTCAGGATAAATAAAGAATTTTTTGAATTGAATTGAATTGAAATCTGCTGCTAACTCAACATAATTCCCCTCTTATTTCAGCAAGAAGAAACAAAATAATATCCTACATAACTTCTTACGTGAGAAATCCAATATAAAACAGACAAGGTGGAAATAACTTGTGGCTAAGATGTGGTTATAAAACAAAAAAATCTCTTAATTGTTGACTCCTTACAATATGTTTTCCCTGGCACACCTGTCCTGTGGTGATGCTCTTTAGGTTTCTTAGGATGTGCTAAAAGGTTAATTCAGAAAACTAGTATCAAAAAAATATTTATTAAAAAAATGCCTTTATTCTTTGAAAGATAAGTTGTCCTTGCCTAATTACATTACATTACATGACTGACTAATGTTTGAGTTGCCCTGTGTGTGTTATTAAACCATTGTCAGGGTTATATTTTTGTTTCGAGTTTAAAGAGGTTGAGTGTGATGCCAGTAGTAGCTTGTTATTGTTCTACTACAAACAATGTTATGCAGAATGTGTTCAAGTAGTGTTTTTATTATAACTTTAACAAACAATTAACTTTTCTGTTTTACAAAATAGAAAACTCAAAAGCACAGAGATTTCATGATCATATTTGCACCACACAATTGAATAGAAATATGGTGCATTATTTTGTAATGAGGGAGTCACCCCAGACAATGAATTTTTATTGTTATTTATTCACACTTATATACCCTGGCCTTTGACTGGGGGCGCTCACTTCAGCACTGCAGTCTTTCACCATTATACAGCTCATGCAAATGGTACAAAGGAATATGAGGAGATGAAAGACCGAGAGAAGCTCTTTGAACAGGTGCAAATGCTGGCTGCCGGGAGCATGGGACTGATTCCAAACTGTTATTCAAGCTTTTATCATGTTATGAAATGCAAACAAGCATGGGGTGTGCCCTTGGAAATGTGAACAGATGGATACGATAATAATTGTTCACAGATTTGTGTCAAACTAGAGTGATGCAGAATTGTCATTTAATTTATTAGAGATTTTTTGTTTTTTGTTTTTAGTGACAAGCGGTTTTCAGCTCTGGGCTTCGGTGCCAGAATTCCTCCAAATTATGAGGTGAGTAAGTCTGGTCCTTTTTTTTTTTTTACCCCCTTACCCACCCTCACCTTCTTTAACATGAACAGTGTTTGTTTAATGTATGAATACTCTGTTGTCGTTTTGAAGCTTGGTCATTTCCTGCACCCTCAGACTGTATGTTCACCAAGATGACTTCCATGACCTACTTTCATGACACGAGTTGTCATTTCATCAAACTTTCACATTTAAAACTAATTAGGGAGTGTATTTTATTCATGAGCCCCTTGTTTTAAAATACCAATCTGTCTTAAAAAAAACCCTGTTCTTTTAAAACTGATGTCACAGGTTATTGATGCCCTATTTAAGCATGAGTTCACAAGTATGTGAGCGTTTCTTTAAGAAAATTGCCCTTTAATAACAGAAAGCTGTTTGCGACTCCAATTAGCACCCTGGAGAGAAATCTAAACTCTGAGGAATAACTGTGTGTGAGTTTGTGCAGACACATAAACACACAGATGAAAAAGTTAAACGGTAAACATATCGAACAAGGCTGGTCCATGTTTAATGTAGCAATGTGATGTTTTGCTCTTAATCATTTCCGTCATGGAAACATTTGGCTCACAGCTAATGGAAACCGAGTTTCTGAATTTAACACAACAGTCATGCCTTGTAGGACTTGTATTTGTCAGACTGCATGCTGTTGACACATTGAGGTTGCTGGTGCTGTTGAATGTTAATTAAGTCATTATACTAATCATGAACTTCTCTCTGTACTTGAGCTTTTTTGCATTAAGTTTGCAGGTTTGATGGATATGGGTTCATATAGCTTTGACATTCTTAATTATGGTTCATGTGTGCCACAGCCATGTGTGAAAGACAGTTCTGTCTGTAATGTTCCACAACATTAATATGAGCAATTTTAAGTTTAGTAACATGATAGGGGTTGTATTCATTCTTCAGACCGCATAATCTCATTACTTCTTGCAGTTCAGCATCTTCAGTTGAAGGAACTTTTATTAGCACTGATCTGAAAGGTTTGTCTTCCTCAAAGGAATTCCCATTGGTTAACTTTTATTAACAAGGCATTACTTGGACAGCTCTGGACAATATCTATTCTATATAAAGGTTAAAGGTACTTTATTTATCATTATACATACAAGGTACATACAACGAAATTCCGAGATCAGATTTTGAGGTTAGCCTGAGCCGCTGCGACTACGCGCGCTGCCACTAATGGCTGACCTGACCAGACCAGCATGTTTTTCTGGTAAGGGAAACATAGTAGGGGAAACATGGGGAGAACATGCAAACTCCACACAGAGAGGTCCCTGCCATGAACAGGGCTCGAACCCAGGACCTTTTTGCTTTGAGGCAACAGTGCTAACCACTGTTCCACCATGTTGCCAAATGATGACTTATTGACCCTTCACTCACACAATCTACTTTTTGCACAGACTGAAATGGGAAGGAAGGCCGTTGTTCACTCAGCTCTCTACTCCTGGCACGTGCATCAGACAGCCTTTGAATTAACTGAACTTATCTCACTCTGTGCTTTTACTTTCAAACTTTAAGTTCTTGAAATCCACCTGCACTTCATAGTTTGCTGTTTTTCTTTTATCAGTGTAACTTTTTGTTTCATTTGTTGCTGCCCATCAGCCAAGGCTCGTTTTTTTACTTGTTGTCTCCTGCTTTAATTGGGACCGGGTTGCAGCAGTCTCAGCACAGACTCCCAGAATCTCCTCTCTGCAAACACCTCTTCCAGTTCTGCTGGGGGCACTCAGGTCAAGGCACTCCCAAAGGAGTTGTCCAGGGGGCACCCATAAGAGATGTCCGAGGCACCTCAGCAGACTCCTTGCGATGTGAAGGAGAAGCGGCTCTACTGCGAGTCTCTCCCAAATAACTTTTTTTTTTGTCAGTGGAACTACACTCGCTAAATAAAAAATGAAAACATAAAGTAACACTCAGGTGAACCAACATAGCCAAATACTTAATAGAATTATTCACTTAAAAGAATTTCTTTTGCAAAACATCAATAATAAGATCATGAACAATTTCACATCACAAGCATTAGCTCCAGGTAAACAGTTCTAACATCCTGTGCTAGCTAGCTGTGCTGCAGCTGTTATATATTTCTGTGATCCACTAAGTAGTTTCATAGTTAACAATGCTTCTTTTGTCAGAATCCCTTCTTATGAATAAAAAAAAATCTGGTCTTTGCTGCCTTTGTGTAAAATCATCTTAAACCAGCACAAAGGAGCCAAACGCTTCTCACCAAGCGTAATTAAAAATTAAAATCAAAAGAAATAAAAGATATTTATTCCTAAAGCTGAATGTTGGTCAGAATGTGTACTCTGCTATGAAAATGAAATTATATTCTCAGGCTTTATTGCAGTAAAAAGATGTTTTTTTAAATTATATCTACAACCCCTCTGAGTCCTGAGCTCAAAAACCTCTTACTAATTACCCGCCTTTCCCACGATGAATCTAGAACTTTATAAATGTCCTGGTACATTCTAATGCTTCATGTTTCCTGCTATTTACCACCAGATAATACTGAATAAAATTGATTATTTTTGCGTTTTCTAACTGCTGTTAGATCCATCTGCTGATTGCAAACTGTTGTGTACATACTTATGCAAATCGTTTGGTGACTATGGCAACACGCGGAGGGCAGGTGCTTTATGTTCCCCGGTTAAAGTATTTGAATACATGCAGTTACAACTTAGCTTTAATGTCAATTCTGTTTTCTTCTGTTTTATTATATAGCACTGTAATGTGAATGTGCTTTTCAACTGAGTATATCTTTTGAGGAAATAACTGTACTGCTGCTGGTTACTGTGTTTCCTAAAAGATCAGTTGCAAAAGAAGCTGTTAAGATGGATAGAAACTAAATCTACTTTCATGACAGAAACGAGATTGTCATCCTGTTAAATTTCTTCACAGTTGCTTACTTCTTTTTAAAGTCATCTTGAAATGCCTTTAAATAGGAGCCAGTTGGACAGAAATCAATTGTCAGTGATCTGGCAGACAGTCTGTGCTCCCAGAAAAGACTGTTTCTAGTCAGTGGAAGCAACACAGGCGGGAGTTGCCTGTTAAACGCAAAAGTGATAAACAGTATCCAAGTGAAGTTTGAATGATAGGAACAGACCCAATGACTGTAAAATAAATGTACACTTTCTTTCCTAAGATTCCATACTAGACATGCAGCTCATGATATTGATTTGGTGTTGGGTTGCATTAAAACCAGATAACACAGGAAGGGAAACAGATTATACAAATTCAGTAATTTAAAAAAAAAACAGATTCCTTTTTTACACAGCCTTTATGTTTGTCTCAGCTTGTACTGTTTAACATTCATGCCAAATTGATAATACTGTTAGAAAAGCGACTAAAAAGACCAGATTAAACTGTGTCAGTGGAGGCTAGTTCTTTGTGTTCTGAACATCAGGTTTAGATTTGTTAAATTCAGATATGTCCTTGGATGAACTTTAATGAATCCAATTTGCTCTTTCAAGCTGTCATATGTTTTCTCTTTCATATAAGTCATATTTATGGAGGTTAAAATATATGAGAATCAAGCACATTTAATTATTTTTGATTGTTTTATTTTTGTCCAGTGACCTTTCTGGGCATTTCAGGCATATAGTACCGTACAGCTGATTGCAGATGGGTGCTGGGGCAGATATGATCCATAAAAATGTTATCTCAAGACAGTAATAATTGTAAGATGGATTTTATTAAATCAAGAATGGGTTCAATATTAAAGTATAAATTAAAGTATGTATTATATATTATATTATATTATAATTAAAGTATATATTATATTATATTATATATATTATATTATATTATATATATTATAGTATATATTAAAGTGGGCCTCATTGATTTAGTAATCCATAATTGTATGATCGTTAACCATTGAAATTATTTGTAGCCTTTGTCTGTGTTTAGGTGACTGTGCGTTGTGAATGTTTAGGCAGACTTCCACAGGAGATGTGTACATGTATTTGCTTCTGTCTCATGCTTGCTGCTTTGGGGTAAATGGTTCGGGTAAGGACTAAGGTGGGACTTCGATAGGTTATGTTTAGTAATTGATGTGTACAAATAACGACTAGGTTTTTGGTTTGAGTCTGAGTAAGGCTACAGAGTGAAATAATAAATGAATGGAAGTCAATGCAAGATAATAAAAAAGCACAGATGGGGTATGTATAAAGATGTGTATTTGTCCATATTAGGCAGTTTGCCTATAGATGAGGTGTAGGATGGAGTCGCCAGCTTATGCTTTTAGACATCAACACCAAACATCTGGACTCTGCATAGCCACACACAAGGATTTTATTCATGGTCTTCTTTTCTGCTTTTAACACCACAGATACAGAATTTTACTGCAGTGCCTTTTACACCTACAGGTTCACTGATTTTAAGAACTCAAAGTTTTATAGACCAGACCACAACAGGTCCGTTCCATAAAAGCTGAACACGGGTCTCTCCAGAAGTAGTGTTTCATCTCCTGTTCTGTTTTCTGTGCAGATGAATAGCCTTTCCTGCAGCAATTAAAGGATGTCACATTTTAAAACACAGAAAACACAGCCAAGGTAGCTCATTTGACTGGCTGTGATGCTCTGCCCCAGTAATAACACTGAGCCTGGTCAAAGTGTTTTGTGTTCTTGGAAAATAACACCACAAACACAAAGAGTTGTGAAGGAGGAACAAAGATAGAGATCCTAGATTATCTCTCTCCCAGCTACTTAATATCCAGGGGCAGAGGGTGGATTTTTTAGATACCTTTGGACAGAAACAAGTAGTCTAGAAAAGGACACAGACTCCCTTCTTATAATAAGCTTTCATTGGTTACACCTCCAGAGGAAACTGTAATCTTTTAATCTAAAGAAGGAATTTATAACACAAGTTAAAAAATCAATCTTATACTCTTTTATCACTTTTACCATTTCATCCTGGTACAACTTTCTCATTGGGAAACACAAAAGTAAATCACCCCATATCATCCAACCAGTCCAGAGAAATAACTGATTCACCTCATTAGATCTTTTTGAAAAACCTCCTCGTTTAACTACTCTGTGGTCAGGAAGACCATTCTGCTCCCAGGTCCTTATCCTTCCTTTTATCTCTCATTATTGCTGCCTTCATCAGGCAGAAGGTTGAAAAGCCACAGATTTTCTGTTATTCAATTTTCAGTATTCCCTTAACAACCCCTTTTCATATATATTTTCTGAGCTTCTTAAACATGTTTTGAAATGTTTGATTTTAAGTTCTGACATGCTCTGTTGGACCCATATTAAATAACATTTTCTTTTCCATTCTGTGAAAGATAATAAAGTCCTTCTAATCTATTCTAAATACCAAGATCAATTAGGAACAGGAGCCCCAGCCTTTCAGTCCTCAGACCCCTCGGCCCTCAAAGTGAAGGTGGCAGTGCCTTTAGCCCCTACGTCACTAGTATGATGACTTAAATAGTCCATATTTCTTCTCTTGTTTTTTTTTAAAAGCAGATGCTCTCTCCATAGTAACAAAATGTAAACTAATTTTGAAATAAATGATATACAAACTTGTTTTATTACATTAGTCTATATGTATGGTTTAGGTATTAGGATTTGGTATATAATCTTTGACAAATAAGCTTTCTGGATGTCTCCAAGAAGGCAAAGCAAGGCAGACAGGGACCGTTTGCTCCAGGTGTGTTGATGTCTTCTCACAGTGTTGGCCAAAAGCCATCGACAGGTAGTGTGAGAGAACATATAGATACCCCAGTAATCAAGTTCAAACAGTAAAATCAGGTCATTGATTCAAAGTTAAAGGCTGACATTTACTTCTTTGAGAGCACACACACACTGATGTTAAAACTTTGGCCATTTTTGTATAATTAAGGTCTTGTTCTTTCAGTAGGATACGCCTTTATATGTTATTGATGTTGTTGAACAAAAAGAAGGCTTTTAATTTTTATAAAGTTTAAGTTTTAACTTTTCCTATCTCTGTTTGCAGGTCTCCCATGATTTCGCCATTAATTTCAACCCAGAGGATGATGAATGTGAAGGTAAAGTGGAGTTCTCCATGTTCTGTTCCTAGAAAACAGTATGGTTTTGCAGGTAAAAGCAAACAGCTGCAATGAAATGCTTTAGAAATCTCCTATTTAATTAGTATATTATTATGTATCCATTAAACCAGCAACAATCTTGTTTTGGCACTTTTTTCTAAATTAGCAGATTTTAACTAACCTTTTAAATTATTTTAACTCACTAGGATGGAAAATATTCATGCATATTGATTTTTTTTATATTCATTTCGTAATCTGTCACATTACAGCCTATTTATAATATGTGATTTTAAAAATAAATATAACAAAGCATATTAGCACATATTGAAAAAAGAAAGGGAAATATAGGATTTAAAACAAAAATAAAGTAGTAATTTTTAAAAAGTGATGTATACATTTGCATCTAACCCTTTTTAACCTGATAGTTCTGAATAGGACCTTTGAAAAACACTTGTAGCAGTTTGAAACCCATTTATCCATTTATTCCATGTCACAATCGTTATCCAATTTTTAATCTTTGTCTATCACATAAAATCCTAATGAAGTGCATTCAAGTTTGTGATTGCAACATGGTAAAATGTAACAAAGTCCAAGTTACAAAAAAAAAAAGCTTGGAAGACACTATTACACATTCCCCCAGGGGACTGTTTATGTAAAAAAAAACAAAAGATACATAAATGTAAGTTCATATAATGCTGCTTTTATCCTTTTGTTCTTTCTTCTGTTTGATCAGGGATCCAGGGAGTCGTCGAGGCATATCAGAGCTGCCTTCCTAAGATCCAATTATATGGCCCCACAAATGTTGCTCCGATCATTAACAGGATAGCCAAGGTGGCAGCAGGCGATGGCAACATTAAAGATGCTTCGGTGAGTGGCTCAGTGATATATGGATTTAATACAGGATTTTTTTTTTATGTCTCCCATTGAGATTCATAAGTGAGTAGCTTCCAAGTCCTCCCTTTGTGATAATAATGGGAAATGGTGCAAAAGAAGTAACAATTCATTATACAGTTATGTTATTTGATGTATCTTAGCCTCTTCAGTGTCATATTTGTCATTTATGAAGTGCACCTGAAAAATGCTAAAGTAGTTATTGGGCTATTTGTTTTGTAGCTTTTATTTTAAAGAATGTATTATGAAAAGGAAGGTGTATGGTTAATATTACATAAGTTTTTTAAAAGTTGCACAAAATATTGCTAATTTATTATTTTAATATAAATACTATATAAGATTCCACAGAACTGCTTGGACTGCTCTTTATACTCACTAATTAAAAACATACCATTCAGTGTGAAATGCAGTAGATGAGCTTTAAGGAGAGCATTAAGAAACTTTGTACAGTAGTAAAGGAATGAAAGTTAAATAATTTATTTGCTAAAACAGCAGATGCATTCAGGCACTTCTAAAATAAAAGCTTGCTCAAAATGTTTTATTATTTTTATTGTTTTATTGGCATGTTTTAGTTTGTTTTTTTTTTTACCAGGATGTACTTTTTTTAAAGTAATAATGACACCTATGTCGAAAATCAGAACAGCACACACACACACACACTCACACACCCCATCCTCCTGTGCTTCGCCTTTGGAGAGTGTCATGCAGGTTGTCAAGTCAAAAGAGATGAGGACGAAGCACAGGTAAATTTAAGATGGTGAGTGAAGACCATTTAGCCACAGTAAGTTGTTGAGCTGCTATATTTGAAGGATGTTCAGGCTTCTATTGTCGACTATTGGGGTCCACTTTTCTTGCAGGCTAAATACCAAATGCTGCACTCTGGATGTCCTGGGAATTCTCATATAATTGGCTCAGAAGTCATGAAGTAAACACACTGCAGGGCTGCACACAGCACAAAAGTAGTTCTTCCCTGTATCTCTTGGGTTGAAAGAGGAAAAACTTGACTAAGACATTGTTAATGGTGAGAGAACTAATTGTTTATATGGAATGTTACTTCCATCCCAGGAGACAAACAAGAAGGATTTTGTTAAATTGTTCAGTAAATTTCTTACTTATTACTCTTTTAAAGGCCACTTTGTGACTGCTATGTTTGAGTGAAGCATAACATACTTCAAAGTAACAATAAAGTCCTCCCCCACATACTGGAGGGTGTCCTTGTTCAAGAACAAATAGTGCTGAGATCAATAAAGCTAATTTTCACATAAAACATTTTTCCTACTCTGTTGCAGAGATACCACATCCTCCTCATCCTTACAGATGGTGTGGTCACAGACATGGCAGACACACGTGAAGCCATTGTTCGAGCTTCCTACCAGCCTCTTTCAATTATCATTGTTGGCGTGGGGAACGCAGATTTCACAGACATGCAGATTCTGGATGGAGACGATGGAGTCCTGCGGTCACCGAAAGGCGAGCCTGTCCTCAGGGACATTGTGCAATTCGTCCCTTTCCGAGACTTTAAAACGGTTGGTGTTTCTCTCCATCTGTTGTTTGTTTTGTGTTATGTTTTTCTTCAAACCACTGGACATCTGACATCAAAGTCTAGTTGGTTTGACATCCTTTTTTATCAGGATCTAGTAGACTCATGAGATATAATATAAAATGTTTTTATTTAAGTATTTGAACAGAAAACATTTGTCCCTTCCGTCATCTACAAATTTTTACCCAAGGATGAACTTGACTTTTGAAGGGCCAATAATCTCTACCTGATATTGTAGATGATTTCTTTTGATATTTCTATGATATCACACACAAAGACCGTGTGTTTGAGGTGTATATCCAATTAACTAATCAGAAGCTTACATAGCCATTATTCCAAATTGTTTAAAGGCATAAAAGTCATTACATTCTCTTGAGAGATTGTCTCTCTTATTATTCTAACAGTTCTGGGATATATAAGGCTTTGTGTAGCCTTTCCACCTCACATGCTTCCTTTTGTGTTATTACTTTTGCTTTTCTAGACATACAGTAACATTTATATAACAATCCTGTTAATCCTGTTAGCATAGCTAAAATACTGAGATACCAGAAAATCTGAAGTTTTGATTCATGAGTTTAAATGCCCTGCACTATAAAGATTACAGTTTATTGGCAGAGAATGCAAGTTAAGAAAAATGTTTGTTAACTGTTTCATTTATGTCATGATATCTTCTAATTTAGATAATAAGCTATTGCAGGTCTTCCACTTATGCCCTTGTCATTCTGACACATTTTAATTTTAACCTCATAGATTCAAACAAAGCTGTTATAGAACCCTTCAATTTCTAAGATATTTATGTTTAAAAACTGCTTCTTGGTGCGCATTTTAATATTATGCATTATGAAAAAAATGAACTAGCTCTATTTTCACCCACAAAGTTGTTTCCTCAAAAATTAAATTTCAACTTTCAAATAGTTTTTATCTAAACAGTGTAAACTGAGTTATCTTAAGTAAATCTTGCTCCTTGATATTACCATCTTGGTCAGTTTGGTAACAGAAAAGGAGAGTGAATGCAAAGAAACATTATTGGGTTTGGAAATTACAGCTATTGAAGATCTAAAAACAGCAAATAAAAGATGTGCAAAACAGCATTCATCTGAGCATCACTGTGGTTTTGTTGATGTGTATGTGTGTGGAAAAGGGATGCAGCATGTTTTTGCCATGCTGGAGGAGGAAGTCTGCCCAGAGACACACAAAGAGGCCTGAAAAAGCTTGATGCTGTAACCTGAAACCCACCCGCCTCTGAGGTGCAGCAGGACTTCTAATGATTGACCCATACTGTTGCCAGGGGAAAATATGGCTAAAATGCAGCCTGGATATTGGGCCATTACATGTAACTGTCTAGACATTTTACCCTTTTTACTCCTTTTTTAACTAATTTGTGGATCTACTGTTATTGTTCTTTACATATATTATATACATTATGTATTTGTATTGTTTTATGATCCTGAGGCTTTGTTCCGGCTTTGATTTGTCAAACTTCCCAACCTTAAGTAAAAACTGGACATACAGGAATTAAAAGTTACATTTAATCCTACCTGCAACAGAGATAAATTCACATATTTCTAATTTGGTTCTTGCTTGAAGTAGCCCCAAAATCCATCTCAAAAACCCTCATATCATCTGCTTACATAGAAATACAAGAAAAAAATAATTAAAAAAAAAGTTTTGTAGAGATTTTGCATTGAATGAAGAAGTTTTTCTGATAAGTGATTAAGCAGGAAACATCTCACAGTATGATACAACCATGTAATATAGCATATGGAATCTATAAACTCTTAATCAAATCTTACTGAATAACATGAATGACTCTATTTAACTCTAATTAAACACTCCAATACAAACACAAATGGTGGCTTTAGCTTTTGGGATCAATATGTGAGAGACTTCTTCCAGCATAATGTGCAACACAGTTGTTCCAATAATGTCAGACCCTGACTTACCTTTTCCAATTAGCTAGAAGCAGAGAAAGCACAGAACTGTCCACATCCCCCAGAGCTTTATCTGAAAACACTTTGTATCTCAGATTAAACAATGTTTTACAACCTTTTAAAAAAAATCTACTTGTTCCTTTCTCTTTTTTTGCAGGCTTCTCCTGCAGCCTTGGCCAAGTGTGTTCTTGCAGAAGTACCTGGTCAAGTAGTTGAGTATTTCAGCCATAAGGCCATTTCGCCTATGAGCCCAATGAGGGAATTGCTGACCCCCATCCTAAGCCCAGTGGCCACAACCCCAACGGAATAAATGGCAGCTTGGCACCTGCAGCCCGCTTCGGAGCACATCAGCAGTCTGGCATACCAGGGGTGACAGAAGATGCATGTCTCAACATGAGAACAGAAGAGAAAGTTCTTCTAAATGTGTTGTAATTTATTTCAAGCAAAATGTTTACACCAAGACTGAAATACAAGAGAATGCGGATTATATTTCTGTGCTCTGTGTGGGTTGAGCACTTCTCCCTGGTTGTGCAAGCTGACCATCCAGCTTTTTTCAGCAACAGACCCCTGAGGGGTTATGTTTTCTCCTCATTATGTTTATGCATGCAGGCCAGGACCTTAATGATGATTTAGTAATCAGACAGAGGCTTTTTTTTTATGCCATAACATCAGTTTAAGATTTCCATTCCTTTTCACATGAGTAAATACAAATGCAATCAGAATTAGATTAATAAAAATTGCTGTAAGAAATGCTACAGTTTATCGTTACACTCATAATTTATCCATAGGCTTAAGAATGTGTCTGGTGGTAGAATTGGCCTTATTTTTGAAATTACACATTGATCATTAGTTCAAATGTCCTCCACGGGGAACTGACATCAGTATGCACTGTAAATGCCTCATTTTTCTATTTAAGTGTACTTCTTGATGTAATATACTGGTTAAAGTTTTGTCTGAATGCTCTTCGGCCACTGACAACAAATCAAAACCTTCTTTAAAATACAAGTAAATGATAGAAATGCAAACATGGACACTGCTGAAAAAGTACTCAACTATAGTGCTTGAGTAAAAGTATTAATATACATGGTCAAATCTTACTCAACTACAAGTAAAAGTTACTCGCTCAAATATCTATTCAAGTTAAAGTGTTGAAGTAATTACTTTGAAAATACCTAAGTACTTAAAAGTAAATGCATTTAAAAGTGCTTAAGTTTTCAAAAGTGCAAATTACATTTACTAATTGGTACATTACTGTGTAATTTTCTGAATAATTTTACACAACCTTGTAACTTTCAGAAACCACTTAATGTATTTATACAATGATCCTCTCTCTGCTACAAATTCTGCAACACCTATAAAGAACTTCAGCATAAAAGTATCACAAATAATAACGACAGCTCTTGATTATTATCTTTTTATATAAGAGCCCTAGGAACAGAACACACATGATCCAGGTGCTTAGAAAAAGAAATAACTTAATAACTAAAACATCCAGAATACCTGTTCTTAAGGATGAACTTTGAACTTTGTAAGAAACATAATGTGGCTAATTGAGAGAAGGAAAACAGTAACAGTGTAGTGCAAAGCTAAGCTTATGCAAAAGGTAGCTTCCTAGAAATGTAGTGGGGAAAAAAAAGCTCAGGTAAGGTAAAGATGCTCAGAAAATAACTTAAGTATAGTAATCAGGTAAATGCACTTTATTACTTCCCACCACTGGTTCTGTGTAATTTAAAATTTACCAAATCTAATGAGAGGTTATCTATGAACATTAGACTGAAGAACAAACAAAATACATTCATGATTAGTGTATAAGGTAAGTACAACTGTTTGATTCAGACTACAGATAAATACCAATATGGTAACTAAATATTATGTTTGCAGGTTTTAGGCGTCACTTTGTGAAACTGCAAGTGATAGAGCTTCACTAATCTACTTTATGTATTTTAACTTTGTATGTGTTTTTTTTCCCTTCAAGACTGAACTGAAATTCTACATAAAATATATGACCAAGTTATATGTCATTTTTCTGCAAGAGTAAACCAGTTTGATTTGTTGTCAAATGGCTAAAGTAAGCAGTAAAAATCATGCGTCATGTCAGATTATCTTACCCTTGTATGGTTGTCATCCTTTAGCAACCCGTCATCTACATAATAACCCTTCATGTATCTGCTGTTAGTTTTGTTTTGCAAAAACACTCAATTTACTATTTTCCTGCTTTTATATGCAATGTAATTCTATCAGTTGTTATATAAAATATTCAAGTTGTGAGAAGTTTAAATCAAAGCAAAGCACAAAAGGATATTAATGCTGTAACACATGTTAATATTGATTTCAATGACACCAGAATAATAAATTCTTGGAGATTAATGTTACTAATCTTTTGTGGTTTCTTGACATAAAATGATTGTATCCCAAGAGCTAATTGCCCTCCTAATTGATTATTTCCATTTCCAATCAATTCTCACTCAGACGGCGAAAGAGACAAGCTTGACTACATAATTCTTTTGAGCTCATCCTTTGATATAAACCTAATCCCTTTAAAAACTAGAGACTTAGTTCACAATTAACCAGTATTGACAGAGTTATACAATGTAATGTTCCAGATTTAGCAATAAAAAAGAGAACATGTTTTTTAAAAAACACTTTACACCTGCTGTATAGTTTAGTGGTTTTCAACCCTCATCCACCAGATACACTGCTTTGCATGTTTCAGATGTCTCTTTGTTGCAGCACACCTTCTTCAAAAGATCGCATGTGCTCCTCAGCAAGCGCTGCTGGAGTCTATTAATCACCCCTTCTCATACATCAGGGTGTTGTACTGAGGAGCCACCCAAAGCTTGCAGGATAGTGGTAATTGAGGTACAGGATTAAGAACCATTAACATAGTTCCCTAGCAATTAAAAATAATATTTTTGAACAGTGTACATCCTATGCATTTTTACTTGTTTTCTGTGTGTGTAGATTTCCATGAAAACATGCTTGACCCTTACCAGTTTCTTCTAGTGAGGCAACCTGTTTACTGTTAATATTTCAAATCATGAAACCTATAATAATTAATCCAGCATCTATCACATCACATTAAAAAATAATATTAAGGTTTTGGACTGGCCTGGTGAAAGTCCAGATATAGTTGAATCTGAGTTGCCCAAGCATTACTTTTAAAAGGTTATTTATAATCTAAAGTGGCTGAATAATTAAAAACTACACTTCCACATAGAGAGGGGAAAACTTCCTCAACAGTAATATAAAAGACTGATTGCCAGCTTTTACAGAGGACTCTAAGAAGTCATTTGTGGAAAAAAAAGAACAACCAGTTTCTAGCTATAGTGTGTGGTTAAATATATATTTTCCTATTCTTAAGTTCAATCATGATTTCAAAATGGATTTATTTAATTGCTGATTTAATGGCTGTTAAAATATATTTAATAATCTAAGAAGAACTGTCGTGGCATAGTAAGTTTAAATGAAGTGTTTATGTCTTCAGGTTTTTTTCTAGAAGTGAATGAAAATCTTCCAAATTTAGCTGTGCTACCAATAACAGTGCAGAAAAACAACAATAATCTTTTCAGATTTCCTATCCTACAAATATCCTTCCCAAGATCCAAACATTTATCTGGCTTTGATATGTCCTCTAAGGCCACACCAGCACTTTCCAGACACACATGTTATTGACTCTTTCTGAATGCACTGAAATACAGCTGCCTCTGCTGTCTGAACTTCTTTTAAAGATCAAATAATGAGGATTTCTCTGTCACTGTGGAGCACAGCGGGAGGTCTATTGATTTAGCAGACCAAGTGTTGGAGCCAACTTGCATGTGAAAATCCCCAGGGGGAAGTTAGACTTACAACTGAAGCTGGGCCCCATGTGGTTAGCTTAATGCAGTTCAGGAATGATGCCAAAATTAGATAATACTCTAGTGGAACAGGCAGCACAGACTAGTTTTTTGTTGTTTTTTTAAAAAAAGCAGCATGACATAGTACTAATCTATCACATTAAATTATTAAACATTATAAGCAACAATCAGACAAATCTGAAGGAAAAAAAAGGACAAATTGTCCTAAAAGGGCAAGAATACCATCCTGCAGTCGCAGTACCCTGTGTCTCCAGAATGGTATTCTTGTCTGGAAGTCTGCTAAATTGTATGAACTTATAAGTCTTTTTTATTTTATATTTTCATTTTTACTGTACAGCAAAGTCCAACTTTTAATTTAGATTCCAATTTCAACCTTTTTTGCTGATGTAAATGACCCCTGAATGCTATTTGTAGAGATTCTCCGTACACTGTTACATAGTTATTTATTCAGGCTAGGAGAATTCAGTTTAGGCAACTGGACATGTAGTTTTCTAGAAGATGTTTCGCCTCTTATCCAAGAGACTTCTTCAGTTCTGACTGATGCAGGAGAACAACAGAGATAAATAAACTGTAGGTGTGTCCAAAAGTTATGTATGGGGGAGAGAAGAAACAAAAGGTGACTCTGATGGGTCGTTAAGTAGGTC
>JAUZNJ010047829.1:0-16101 GCA_034780135.1 Jordanella pulchra
ATATATTCTGGGGAATATCTCTGTCTATCAGTCATTGAATAAAGATTTGAGAAGATATGTGTCAATTTAGAGAGATGATTTATTTTATAAGCGTCTTCTTTTAATTTGAAAAATTGGATACAAATCTCCTCACTATACAAGTATGATGAGACCTTAAAAAGCTCTGCAAATGTACATTTTGACATTATTGAGTATTGCATGGGTAAATGCATAGAAAGTCAAACATAGCTGAAGTAAAAAAAATGTTTTCTAGTTGTTTTACAAATAATAATGAGAAAAATTTGGCTTACAAATGTATTCCACCAATCAGTATACCTTATTTTGTCTTTTTGAGATATAACACTGCATCAGGGGATTAGAAAAAAACCAATAAAAAAACCCATCCCTGTTCTTACTGCTCAAAGGAGCATCCCAGCATGATGCTGCCACTACTATGTTTCACAGTGGTGATGGTTGCACACAATGCGGTATCTTATTTCTCATCACATATGCTGTTTGTTAAGTTGATATTATCAGATCAGATCTTCCACATTTTTTGGTGTGTCTCCAACATTTTTTTAAATTATCAATTAAAATGTGTTCCGTTTTATGTTGTTTAAAACTAATGTCTTCCAACAAAAGCCTCCTGGGCAGCTGCATTTATACTCGGAATAAATTACACACAGGTGGACTCTATTTACTAATTACTTTTTTAGGAGTATCAGAGTGAAGAAGGCTGACTTTAAAAGTCTGTAATGTAATGTGGATGGATACAAATTTGTTTAAAGCAGATATTTGCAGTTGCTCCAGGTTCGCCACACAGAAGAGGATTTATGACCCTGAAAGCCAGCACTGTTTGTGGGGACAGGTGTTTCAAAAAGACAGCAAATGTACTCTCCCTCCCCTCCTCCAGTGTAGTACTCTGGCTGCTACTTGCTGCCGCTGTGTGAATTCGCGGAGTAGTACAGAACTTATTGTTGTGGAGCATTATCGCGAGACTTGTGCTATTATCAACCTGCTTTGACACACACACACACACACACACATACAGCAGCGCTGTGAGTGCAGCCTGCCTGCCTTCCCAGGGTCGGGACTGGAAGCCTCAAGAAACGGCAAGAAGAAGCAAACATCTGGCCGCACATCATGAGAGCAGCCCGGAGCTTCTAGCAGGGGAGGAAAAGGACGACGGTAGGAGTGGAGATACATGTAAGTAAAAGGCTGATATTGTTTTTGTGCCTTTTAAAACGGAGAAAGCGAAAGTTAAAAAAAAAAAAAAGAGAGTCCCCCCTCCTCCTCCTCCCCTCAGCGCAGTTGGCTTTCTGCTCATGAGTTCCTCCGCTGTTTAAAAGGCTCACAACACGGATACGAAGCTCGGGTTTCCCCTCTATTTTTTTCTTTATAAAACAAAAGTGAGTAAACAAGAAAGTCCTATCATAAAACCTCAACTTTCTCTTTTTTTTGTACACAGTTTATATTTTTTGTATTATTTTCTAAACAAGTGCTCCCTGTTCAGCGCGTGTCTGATGGGTGGTCTTTACAACGGTGTTTCGTGAAAAAGTTTTAAATACAGTATTGGCTTTAAATACATTCATACATTTTCTTAAGTTTTCTTATTTTGTCTTTTTGGACCGCGTTACCCTGCGCTAACATATGGCATAAAGGGGAGCACAGCTGGAGGTAGCGTTTCCATTGCGGTGATGTCAGAGCAGCTGACTCCACAGCTTGCAGTGTAATTAGCAGGCAGAGCAGCAGTTTACTCACTCTGCACAGCTCTTATTTTTTCACCTCAGCCTCCTGGACGAGCTTTTTCACTTTGTTGTCCCGTAAACATTTTTTTTTTCCCTATTCGGAGAAGCGCCGGTGTGTTTTGAAAGTCCGGGATTATCGATTTGGGAATAATTCAAGGGGAATCCGTTTTTTGTTTTTACTTTGCGATGCAAAGGTGGGTGATCGCAAAAAAAAAAAAAAAAAAAAAAACCTAAACCATAAAATAGACGTAATGTTTTTAAGTTAGTCGAAGTTAGTAATGTTGAATTTTAGATTCATTGCAGGTTTGAGTTATGAGTTGACTACATGCGAAATAGAAATAAGGATAAAAAAAGTTGACTTTAAAAAGAAAAGTGCAAGGAATTTAAAACCTTCGAAAACTGTGTTTGTTTTGAATGTAAAACAGCTCGCAACTATGAGTTTTACTTTTCTATCAAATACTCGCAGCATGTCGCTTCACCCAGGATGTCTCTGTGCCTGGGGGCGGCAGAGGGACTTTTTGGCTTAAAAAAAAAAAACAGATTTAAACATGCTGACACCTCTAATTTGGCGTTTATTAACTATTCAATCAGCATACGTTTTTAAAAAGAACATCTTATCCTGATTGAATATTTTTACGATTAAACATATTTTATCTAATAAAGAACCATAATTATTCCGTCTCAGATTAAAGTTATACTCTGTCATTCCATGCTCCACACACCCAGAAAAAAATCCAGTCATTCCAGGAATTTCATAGACATCTTGTTTCAATTCTTTCAGAGGTTTACATCCAGTGTGGCCTGATATGATAGTCTGGCTCTGTTTAAATCTTAATCTATGTGCAGTTTCCATTAGTGCATTAATGTTTCCCTATTATCAAGCACCTCTTTGATTTGTTTTCAACGTGGTAAACACATATTTAATGTTTTTTAAATGCTACAGTTTTTTTTCTCACAAAGACTTTATAAGTCAAATTATATTTAAAAGAATATTTAATCATTTTGCTTCCACTTTGGCTTGTCTTAATAAATCACTGTTTACATTTACGTCAAATGAGGACAATTTCTTTCTTCAAGTGCTTGTGCCAACCTCCAGACGAATGGCGCCCTGAGTGGTGAGCCATATTATCCACATCATAAACTACTAAATGATGTGAGCTTATATGGATGTTTAATACTCATTAATTATCACTGTTTCTGTGCTATTTAGCTCACAATGGTGCTATTTTTTTTCTTTGCTCTTTGGTTTTGACATGTTTCCATGCACTGTGCCCTCTGAGCGCCTCGCTTGGTTTATCCACTATCCTGTTTTTCCTGTTTTTCCATCAGGTTATGAAGGAAGAATGGAGTTCCCAGACCATAGCCGCCAGTTGCTGCAATGTCTGAGTCAGCAGCGTCACCAAGGCTTCCTCTGTGACTGCACTGTTCTCGTCGGCGAGGCTCGGTTCAAAGCCCACAGAGCTGTGCTGGCCTCCTGCAGCATGTATTTCCACCTCTTCTACAGGGACCAGCTGGACAAAAGGGACGTTGTGCATCTCAACAGTGACATTGTGACGGCCCCGGCTTTCAGTCTGCTCCTTGAATTTATGTATGAGGGGAAGCTGGAGTTCAGCGCTCTGCCTGTGGAGGATGTTCTGGCTGCAGCCAGCTATCTCCACATGTACGATATAGTAAAAGTGTGCAAAGGCAAACTTAAGGATAAAGAACTTTCCTCCCTGGATGAAAAGTTAGGGGAGGGTTTGGGACTTGGCTGCCTGGACAGAGAGAATTCCTTAGATGGTGAGCTGCACTGTAAGCAGCTAATTCAGCGCCACTCTCAGGGGCTTCTCAAGGCCCCCCCTGCAGAAGACTTTGACACAGACAACAGTGAAGTCAGGCTGGCTGTCACAGATTGTGATAAGTCCATGCAGAGCAGGCAGAAGGCGAACGGTCACTCCGGCAGGTCCCCGGACCTTGTAGGTGTCAATTATATGTCAGCAGAGGCCGAGACCTGCATCCAAACAGCTGGAAAAACAAAAGCTGATGTCAGTAGCTCCACCATATTGCTGTCCCAGAGGTCCCGGGCTTCAGATGACATGGACTGTGCGCTGGATTTGTCTTTCAAGCCTCTGTCTAGCAGAGATCTCTTACACCCCTCCTACGTCTCGGGACAGCTGGCCCTCGACAGCCAGCAGCAGGGCACTGAGCCACTTGTTAAAGACGAACACGACTTGCTGTCAGAGCAGGAGGACAGTGAGCCGATGAGCCCTGAGAGCCAGCGCTTTGGGAATAGTGCCAGGAGCTCAGTGGTGACAGGGTTCGCTGCCCTTTTCCCAGGCAACAACAGCGCTACAGCCGCCCTGCTCTCCCAGGAGGACCTGATGGACGAAGAGGGGGAGGCCTGCAGGAGGAGGGAGGGCGCTCCAGGCAGGGAGCCGGACAGGAGGGGCAGGCTACTGGGGGACAGCGAGGAAGAGGAGGAGGATGACCTGGCCTCCTCCGACATATCCACCTCCAGTGGGGTGCTTCTGCCTCCAGGCCAACAGGTGTGTGTGTGTCCCCTCTGCAGCAAAGTCTTCCCGAGCCCCCACGTGCTGCAGCTGCACCTCAGCTCGCACTTTCGCGAGAAGGACGGCGCCCGGTCCAAGCTTTCCCCGGACGGCTCCGTCCCCACATGCATGCAGTGCAACAAGACCTTCTCGTGCATGTACACCCTTAAACGCCATGAGCGTACTCACTCTGGCGAGAAGCCTTTCACCTGCGCCCAGTGCGGCAAGAGCTTCCAGTACTCCCACAACCTGAGTCGCCATGCTGTGGTCCATACGCGTGAGAAGCCTCACGCCTGTAAGTGGTGTGAGCGACGTTTCACCCAGTCTGGAGACCTTTACCGCCACATCAGGAAGTTTCACTGTGGCCTTGTTAAAACTCTTGCCATTGGATAAAACGCCTCTCACCAGTGCCATAAAAGACAGAATGTCCTTTCACACACTGAATACTACTGCTGAAGCATCTTTACTGTTGGTATAAAGAAGTTGGCAGTTTGTTAAGAAATATCGTGGGGCATATCTTAAGTTTCTAATGATGTAGCAACTTTCAAACTGGAGCTGTTTCCTGTGCTGGACTGTGTCAGAGGCTGCTGAGATTATTGGATCTGTGTCATAGAGAGGTCAACAAATCAGTTGATGCACTTCATAGTTTCCGTCTTTTGTCTGTTTAGTTTAGTTGATGAGCGTTTGTGATGAGATTCAAATCCTTTTGGCAACGCATAATGCTTAGACACAATCTTGAGTGAGAAAGAGAATGAGGTCTGTGTGCACATGGGAGATCAGAACCGTCCGTGAGAAGCAATATACAATTTCTTTTTAAATGCTACATAATTTTATTATTTATTGTGGGTTTTTTTAGCCCTTAAACTATCATGAAGCAGAAACACAAATGAAGCTTAACTACTGGAAGTATGAATTTTTGCTGTTTTAAGTTTTGATGTTGTATGAAAAGAAGCAAGCAGACCATCACATGTTTTCCTTTTGGATATATTCAGTTTTGAACAAATCTTTTTGGATTTGCCTTATATTTTCTACTTTATAGACAGAAGAGTGTTAATGATGAGCAGAGATGCACCAATCAGGCTTTTCTTGATCAATTCTCATTTCTGTTGTACTTCAAGGTCTGCTGATACTGTGTTGTTTTCTCATTCTAAGGACCAGAATGCATTAAAGAAAAAAAAAAATGTTGTAGGTTCATTGACAAAGATCGCAGTTTGACAAAAAAATTAGGCATTTATATCGAAGAATAAAATTATAATCTTTATCTGTATTTTTTCAAATTCAAAAAGGAAAAAAATCCATCAAGGCAAAAAATTTTAAAATATGTTTAACTCACAAAAACAAACTGTTATCAGTTTGAATGCATTTATTAAACAGGAAGCACATTATTTGAACAGACTGATTGTTGTAACATTTTATATCAAGAAATGATTGATTAGTTCAATACAATCCATCCAACAGCTTCTATTGTCAAAAGACTTCAGATTTTAGTAAGATTAACTGCATAATCTATCTATACTGCTGCCTAACAGTCATACTCTTATTCTTTTGCGCCAACATTACAGACAGTAAATTGTTTAGTTACCTTTTTTCTTTTTTAGTTTTGATGCATTTAATATATGGCTTTAAAGCCAGATGTGTTTTTTTTACTGTCAAACCTGCTCTTGATGAATGAAAATTGGCTGATTCTGATCTTTTTCAGTTCATCTGTCATAATTTAAATTTAAGTCGGATCCAAAATCTAATGTAATCCATTAAAGATGGCTTATTACAGGATATCCCATTTGTTGATGAAATAAATCCCATATAGGGTTAGTCTGGTTCATCTTTGTATGCAAAAACACAACAGAACAAATTGTAGTAGCTCTTAGTTTATATCCGTCTAATAAACAGGAAAGAAACAGATTATCTTCCTTGTACGACCTGCTGATTACAGAACTGATCAAGAGAAATTGCTTGATTCTGATCTCTGACTGATACATTGATAAATGCATTTGTAGAGAGTTATTAGAAACTAACATCTGTAACACTGTTGCCTAATGAAATTCTTAATGCTTGACCTAGAGTACTTACTAGAATAACATATGTTGCTGTGCTTTTATTTTGTAAACTCTTGAAGCCTTGGGGGAAAAAAAACACAGATTACTTTCAACATACCAGAAGCATTACCAATTATCAAAAAAAGGAATACATAATAAAATAACTCAATCTAGTTTGTGTTATCAACACATTTGGATCAGAGGCAATCAGTGGCTTGTCAATGAAGTTCATTCTTGGTATGATGGAAAAGGTACACCGATGGCGCAGAATCATAAGAAGGCATCAAACTTGTGCCATTCAGCTGCTTGGAAGGACTTTTCTCCTTGTTTTGCACCACTGTATGCGTGTAATTACTACTGATGAAGCCTGTGTTTGTTTTTGAACAGGAAATTGTTCTTTTTGTTCATGCATAGGTGCTGTTACGTATTCTTAACTGGGGAGTATCACTAAAAGTTCATATTGTTCATCTAATCTGTCCTGAGAAGACTTGATCAGAACCTATTTATTAGTTGGACTTGGTTCAGGGTTTACCTGTAGGTATTTATGTTTTTGCCTAGTGATCTTGGTACACATTAACTGGTGTTGGGTCTGTCAGTTTGTTTTTTTTGTTTTTGTTTTTATTTTAACTGTTTATATCAACTTACTGTAAATGTATTTTTAATATATATTATTTGGAAGATCTGTCCAGTTTTCAATATTTCTCACATGGAACACGGATAAGCACTTGTTTTTAGCATGCGTATGATTTCAACACTATTGTCTAGGCTGCTATTTCTTACTATTTGTTTATTTAATGTAAATATATATTATATTTATCAAATTGTTTTGGTTTTTCCCATGTTACAAAATGTGTGAGTGGACATGACTTTTTCCAGAGTTCATTTCCTTTTCATCGTTCAGGAGTCAGTTAACCTTTCTTCTAGTTACGAGTCATTTAAAAGCGCTCCGACTTCTGCTCTGACAGGTGAAACAGTTGTTCACAAGCACAGCCGCACCGATGCAGTACTGGCTACCTATAGAAACCAGACAGAACAGGCATTGTCCCTCCACCCCACCTCCTTCACCTCTTCCAATTCCAGGTAGTTCTCAAGGGATCATTGTGTATCTCTCTGCTCTCCGACTCTATGGGGAGGAAAGGCACTTCAAGTCTCTTTTTGCACTTTTTTTCTGGGTTGAATAGAGCCAGTGGAATGTGAGAAATGTATTTAGAAAAGGCAGACAGTAAACAGGTGCATTGTTTGGAGGCTTCAAAGCATGTGGTGGAAAAATATCTATTGTTCCCTTATTGAAAAAAATAATAAAAACTAGATACTTCCTGTAGGAAATGAAATGTATTCTGTGAGTTTTCAGAGACAACTACTGGCATTTTAACATAAAACTGATAAATGAGGAGAATTTCGTGGAGTATTGCTGGTGTCTGTTCATTTCTACCTGGTATAAACCCAATAGTGATGCCTGAATGAAAGAAAAAAAACTTATCTCTCCAAAAAAACATCAGTTTTGCTAAGAGCTGGTAAAATCATTTTAACCGGAGCGTGAAGGAATGTAGATTTATCTTCCTTTTTCAAGAAGCATTTTTTTTTTGATCTTCTAATGTACAGCAGTGGAATAACTAATGTGTAAAACAATGAAAAAATAAACCTTTGTTTTGTTTGCTGTTTTTATTTATAACCTCCAGGATGATCACCAAATGTGCCTTGTAGACACACAAATAGGTGCTGCATCTGGAGAAAAGGTTTTTAATTTAGATCCTTTGTTTTCTTTCCTCACAGCAACAATGCCCTGCTGATATTGAAATATTTAACAGTTTTATCTAATGTTTGGGCAAAAAAAAAAAACTTTATTCGTAATGCATTGAGAGATTGAACAGAGGGGTTTGGAATTTCTGTGAATAAATTAGCAGTGGTTGTGTTAAAATGAAGTCAAACACCTTTACATTGATTTGTTTTTCAAGCCAATACCTATGGAAATAAATCTGTTTTTATTTGTATTTTAATTTCATTGTTGAATGTAAATGTTTTGGGGTTTTTGTCCTCTTGGAACCGGGCTGTTATTTGCCCATCATGCTGTATGATCTTTCAAATCAAAAAACAAATCACTGGAATTGTTTCCTCTGCAGGTTACAACTGTGAATAATCATGAATAATATTTATTTCATATGCTTCCTGTGCAACATTTGATTCTTGGTTTTATTTGATTTATATGTGTAAAAACATCACTTCTACATGTTGAACACAGACATTTGTAATAGACTTTTTAGAAGTGCCATTAGAATCTAATATAATTTTTTAAATAAAAGTATATTTTCTAGAAAGCAGTTGCTTCAGTGTTAGCGTCGTAGAGATTTAGAGGACAATCTTTGTGCAGGATTGGCATTGCTTAGATACCGCGACAATTTTACTTTGATCTTCAATTGTGCATTTTGCTCTGTTTGGGCTTTTGTTTTTGGAGTGACTGTGTGTGTGTGCTGTGAAAATGTGACAATCTTGATTTAGGTCTTTTATTGAGATTCTGCATAGAATTAAAATGAACAACTTTTTCTGTGTGATTATCATTTGTTTCTCCTCTTTTAAAGCTGTTTCCTTCCAGTTGATTTTAGGGTAACTTTAATCAAAAAGTATCTGAACATCAAAGCAGATTTTCTGTCATAAGATTTTATAAGACTGTCTGACATAGAGAGGGGATCATTGACTGCTTCTCTTTTCACAATCCATCCAGAACGTCAAACAATCTTTTATAAGCTACGTGTTGATTTTTTAAGTCTGAATAAAAACAACTATAGAAGAAGGTTGACTTTGTATCAGGAGAGCAATTTCTGTATTGATTTAAACAACGATTTTGGATTAGTATTCAACAGAAAGACCAATGATAGCCTTTTTTTCTGATGGAGTCCACCTGTATATTATAAAAAATGTCCTAATGTTTCAAATACTTTGATAGAATATTTCTGAAAGAAAAACAGACAGAAATCATCACATGTCCTCTTTATTAGAATATAAAAGAAAGTTTTCTTATTTGTGGTCAATAGAGGCTCTTCCACATATTCGTCCTGATTTTTTTTTTTTTTTTTTTTTTTTACCTAAAGCCCTTTTAAAGTGATTGCTACTGAAAAGCTGAACATCTTCAGATAAAGTCCCAGTTTGGTTCACATTTCTGATGGTAGGACAGAAAAGGTTTTTTTTAATTCGAAGCCCTGAAGACTTTTTTTTATTTCTGTGCGAAGTTCGATTTATTTACCTTTCTCAACTTAAAAATCAAAGTGTTATTTGAAGTAATGACTAGATTACATATATTCCCAATTAATTGTTGGGTTTCTAACAGCTGTTCCACTTTAAATCCGAAAAGATACAAACAAAAAGGAAGTATTTTTCCACCACTCAATAAATAAACCCAAGTTCAAGGTTGGATTTTTCAAAAGCAAAGTTATGCAGCAGGAAAAAAAAAATATTTCTAAGGCTTTTTACACCATGAGTGCTGATTAAGGCTGCAGCCTCTGTATGCCAATGAGAAGTCCTCGTCTGACACACAAGTGGTTGGTGTGGGTTTGGATTGCTGCACTGTGTACAGAGACAACAGTGTGATAGTACTTCAGGTCTTACAGGCCCTATCTGTCTGACACAGTAAACTGACCTCAAGGACAGGGAAGCTTCAAGTTGAGCTCCTATTGTCTCTTTCTTGTTGCCAATAATCTTAAAAAGGAGATAAAACCTTCATTACAAAACCAAATTGTTATTTCGTTTGTTAACTCGACTTGATTGCACACATTATTTGTGTGTAAACACACCCGTACCGAATGTGTGTCTAATTAAGGAGATTCATGCCAATTCACTGAACATTTTCAATAGCAAGGACTTTTAATTATTTCCCCGCTGCACCATGAAAGAAATCCAGCTGCTTTGCTACGTGATCCCAATCGGGATGTGCTCAGGTTCCCACCACCCTCCCCCAAATCCCAGCTCACCCACACTCTGGGAACGCCATACAGACAAGGGTTGCATCCAGCTCACCCTTAAACACCCCCCCACCCTCCCCCCAAAAAAAGAACACGGCCCCATCCCACTGCTCCATTGTGTGCGTGGGTAGTAGCTCAGCCAGGCTATTGTCTGGCCTGGCTCCCCAGCACGTACTTTATGCACAGACCAACAACACTGTGGTGCTGGCCAGGCAGCTCCGACAAAAAGAAAACAATGTCCTCCCAAGATCCTTCATAGTTATCCCAACATCCCCAACCAGCTTATGGCACTGTAAATAGGGGTCATCCAAACTGTTACTGTAAGCAGTCCCAGTAGGAGCAGACCTCCGATTGGAGTCTTACCGGGACCAAAACATCTCACATCTGCCTTTAAGGATCCGGGGCTTAAACTTCCTGCCTGTGTGCATTTCTTATGAAGCAACACATTCACATGGAAACCACGGGCCGTGTGATAAGGCTTAGCTGCAGGGGTGACGAGCTGGGATATGTGCAGTCAAACTCAACACAGTAATATAACATTCCTCTCCAAGGCTCAAATCCTGGTGTGTTTCAGTGTGTGTGTTTAGAGGTACTTGGGAGAAGTTGAGAGGAAAGTTGTAAGTGTCCACCACCTCAACAAGGCCAGCGGTGGGAGCCCTTGACCTCTGCAGGGACAGACTGCCACGGACAGCTGGTGGGGCCAGTGTTTATTTATTTATTTATTTACAAAAGACAGGTGGTCACACTTTGAAAAGGGCACACAAACATGCCTGCACACACACTTGTGTATTGTGTACAGAAAGTGCCCCCCCCCCCAGCTTACACATGCATATTGTTATCATCCACTTAATGTTAAAAGGAGCCATTCTTTTGACTTTCAGAAAACATTATTTCAAAGGGCAAACATCATCATTTTTGCAACCCATGATAGTTTTTTTTAAATTCCATTTGAGCTTAAAAAAAAGAAAGAAAGAGACAAAGCACTCGGTAGTATGTGATGTTGTTAAACAGTGATAATGTTGTTTGGGTTACCAAAAAAAAAAGTACGATGTAATGTCCAAACTGGTATAAAACTAATAGGAGCAAATACTTTAGCTTGACATTGCATTAATAAAGCTAAATTCATGTGGATATTTATTCAGCAAAGAGGAGGAAGTCAAACTTAAACAGTAGCTTGGAAACCTTTTAAACCAGCACTCTACAGAGAGGGATTAAAAAGTGCTTTAATGCAAAGTGCCTGTAATTAACGCACAGTACAAAAAAAAAAAAACAATTAAAAACTATTCCAAACATAATGTAGATATAATTTCTGGTCTAATTCTTCCCATTATTGTGAACTTATTGTGCAGCAGTGTCCGCACCATACTGTTTAAACCATACAGCACAGTTAGCTTCCCAACAACAACCTGTTGTTTTGCCATATAAAGTCGTTCCAAGCTAATGTTACATGTTATTGATTAATATGGAAGTTGAAATTACTAATAAACACACAACAGCTGGAATTAAATGTTTTCCCATTTATTTGACCTGGACACACATACGCAAAAGTTGTGACTAAAGCTGATTATCGTAGCTACACATGCAGAAGGATCGTTTGGAGGGAATCATTACTGATTTAACATGATCTATAGAAATCAACAGAGAATCGACTGGCGGATTGTAGAGAAACAGCTAAATAGAAAACATTCTTTAAACTGTGAATTTTATGCTCACAATTAACATTCACAGTCAACTCAGTGGTCTGGCTGTTGACTCCCTGCTTAATGTATCTGTGGTAGATGTGACATTGAATGTTTTTGTGTCCTCTTCTCTTAGATTTTGGGTGTTTCTTCCCCAGTGTCTAAGATCTCGATAATTCCAGAATTCTTTCGCTATAAGTTTCTCCAAGGAAATGTTTTTAGAAAGAGGGAAGAAATTCTGCCACTTCATTCAATTTTCTTATATAAAATCTCAATAGCCAATCATAACTTTCTTCAGACTCATACGTGGTTAATTTTCTGATTGCATGCGCAGCGGTCATAAGAGGTGTGTCTACATAAGCTTCTATTTATTGTCAATCAGTGCAGACAGATTATAATTTATGTTTCAAGCTTATTTATAGTTTTTATTATTCTAAAATGTAACATTTGCTCTCTAACTCTAAATAAATCATAGAATTTTGAAGAGAATTTTCCTATTTGGCTGTATATCAAAGACGCGTAGGTTATGGTGTGCATGGATCTCTCATATTTTGTTGACCTTTTTTGGACTGTCTCCCTCTAATAGTGCCAAGACTGTGTGTCCTTGTTCCACCATACAGCTGTCACTAACTCACGCTCCATCTACTCATTGACTCATATTTATAGCAGCAACATCACTGGGTTTGACACTCGCCACGCTCAGACCACAGCTGGTCCTCCAGAAGAATGGGTGAAAGACAAAGCCACGTGGGTCAGTCCAGTTGGTGCTGTCTGGTGTAGCGACGGGGATTATGTTAGGGGCAGCATTTCTTCTGCCCACCATAGATGCATCTAGAAGTAAGATGAGGGAGGTCTTTCTTTGCAGCACTGCTGATTGTGACTCTGTGTTGTCATGAATGAGGATGAAGTGGAAAGTTTAACAGCTTTACTCTTGTTTTTGAAGGTCATGAATACAGAACTCAAACAAGAAAGGATCTAAACAGATAATCTTAAAGCATACAGAACAGGAATAATAATAATCACATGTTCAAACATGAAAATGTAAAGTCCTTTATTTAGAAGAGTGAACTCCTGAAATCCATCCACAGTCCAGTTTTACTAACAGGAACTTCAACTTGGAATGAAGCAGAGGGATCATTCTAATTAAGTCGTCTTTCATGGATCCTCTCATACTATTTTCTCTGACAAGTCGGTTTTGTCTGGTAAATCATCACCATATTATTCTGCTTAAAAACCACAAACCTTTTCCAGTGTATTGATTTTGTTTACTGAATCATCAGTTCCTTCACCATATATGAGAAAGAGGACTAGGGTTGCTTCCTCATTATCTTGTCCCTGCATACTTCCAGACTCCCCTGGAGTAGTTTTTTTTAAATCTAAAGGCTCAGTCTTAGACTCATCTTTTAAAAGCTTAGTCTTTTTAACTAAACATTAGTCTTGTGATGGAAGAGCAAAATGGTTTTTCATGACGTGATTTTTGCAATCCAAGTATGCTTTGCTGCTGCTCAATTCAGTTTCAGTTTATTTTTATTATTTAACCCTAAAAGGTTAAATAAAGAAATGTGCAGGATTCAATTGTTTTAGTTACTCTGCCTTTAAAGAAGATGAAATATAGGGATATACATTACTTTGCAGATAACCTTGATCTAATATCGACTCACATGTACCTTTTTGAATGCTTTCATTTTAAGAGTGGCGAAATGGGCTGTTTCACACTTAATCTCTCCGTCACGGATTATTAATCATCTTACTGGGCATTCTGGTCTACTTGATAAATTATGAATTGTAAAAAAGCATGAGTTGCATTTATGTCAGTGGCTGTACGGACGGCAAATGAATAGGCTAGTAATTCTTTAAAAAATAATTTCTTAAAGTTTTTCTTTTAAACTCTCATTGTGCTTCAAAATAAAATGATGCTTAAAAAATATTTTGCTATTGCAAAAAATGATTTGCCATCTTCATAGAAGCTGACAATGTCTGTAAAGAGTTGTAAATATATTTAGGGCTTCTTATAAAAAACTAAGTTCCGAGTTCTTTTAAGTCAAAGTTAAAAACCTGTTTGTTGAAGCAAACTATTAACTGAGGTATTTTTAATTTGAGGTTGTGGTCCAACTGCTTTATGCATGTTTTTAATGTTTATTTGCTTTTATTTTTTTCTATTCTATCGTCTATTTCATGTAAAGCATTTAGAATTGTGCTACACAAATAAACTCCCCTAAAAAACAAACAAAAAAAGTTAGCTAAAAAAAACCCCTCCAGGTTTGACTTTTAACCCCTTGCTCGTTTTGCTCAATCTTCAACAGTAACACAGCAGCTTTAGTACATATCTGCTTCACGGTCTTTATATCCAACAGAGTTTAAGTATTATCAAGAAATGTGCAGACAAGTTGACGCCTGGCTCCCCAGCAGCTGTCTGTTCACTCAGCCAGAAGTCAAGCAGTGCCCTCGGATACCAACTGCAAGAGCTCCCTAAAGACCCGGGCCACAACTGGGCCGCTGGGTAAGAGATGCGACTTGAACAAATCAGTAGAAAAGCTCGACCCGGAACTCATTTCTGGCAAATACCACTGAGAACATTTATTTAGTTTATAATATCTGACCCTGAAAGGTGGCTTTCACCAGTGATAAACAGCAGCCAACACAAAGAGATGACAAGAACCCCCCCGCCCCCCAAGGTCGCCCCCCAAGGTCGGGTTCAAGAGGGATAATTAAAGCCAAACTGCCTCCAAACTCTGGTCCTGTTCTTTCTAGCTTGTCTTATGTCAGTACATAGAGTTCAAGGTCAGTCAAACAAACTGAATTTGATAATTGTCGTGACGACAAAACACAACACTTTGGTCGAAAGAGTTTCTATTCAGATCGGAGAGTCTGAATAGATCCAACACTCAGCAATGATCAAGTATTTCATGAATTATGCTGCCATCTGCTGACCTTCCAGATAAAATGGCTTTAAATAAATGTTTTTAAACAAAGCAGGAAACAATCGGCTTTAAATGCACGTCTCTAAAATAAAACAAAAAGCCCTTTAACTCGCAACTTGCAAGAGTGAAGAGCCAATCAATACTGACAACGGGTCTTATGCTACACAGATTAAGTGTGGAAAGAAAAATGAGCAAAAAGATCTCTTCATTGGAAACACATCTAGGCCAACAAATATCAACCTATTGGATGTTTTGGATTTAAGGGAAGGAGAAACCCAAACCTGAAGAAAAACACATTTTATGCTAAAGTTCATGTGGACTCATGAGGCTGCATCCATTTTTTGTTTACAGGCATAGTCGATTTAAAAAAAAAAAAAAAAAAAAAAGACCCTTTTAACTTTTCATGTCAACTGTCAAAACAAAACATGCCGATACCCACAGTCCGTTTCATCTAAACATTTATTCATTATGTCAATACACAGGTTTCTCCACATCAAATGGAGAAGTTTCACTGCCTTCCTAAAAGCATTAACCACTTGGAAATGATTAACAGGTTCCATCCTAGTATTTACATTTTAACAGCTTTGGTAGAGTATTAGTCAGTCCCATGAAAACCTTTAAAAAATATGATATATTCTCTTTAATGCAAAACATATATCACAATAGACATGTGAAAGTAACAAAAAAAAACATTCAAGTTTATTTCAGTTCATTCAAAAAAAGAAAAAAAAAAAAATGGTATGAAACATATACAGGAGGACATTTAGTATAAACTGCAATCTGTGTAATACATCGGGGGGGTTAACTGCACATGATTAGGTAGACAATCCTGATCAGTCCAGTTGGTTGTCTTACGTTGAGCAGCTGCAGCATAGCATTTCATCATATGGTCCACTGTAACTGGAGAACAAAGACAGTGTTATTTATGTTAATAATCTGTAATAAGCTGCTTTATTGGGACTTCATGAGTGACCTTATCACAACTCAGACACAGTTTGATTAAGTAACCAACAGGGAAGAGAAAAAATAAACATTAGAGACATGCAACCATTTACAGCACAGCTCATCTTTATTTTTCTGCTCAGGACAGAAAGGTATTGATTATTTATTAGGTGAAATTAGAAAGAGTTGCAACTCTGATTTAAAAACATAAATTTTATTCAGAAAAACAATTAAACAGACGTAAAAAAAAAAAGAATCATTAAACCCGTTCATAACTTTTCAAGCAATCCTGCTAACAGAAAAGCAAACGCAACC